>SJYC01149127.1:0-11240 GCA_006408675.1 Madoqua kirkii | reverse complement strand
CAACCAGTCCATTCTGAAGGAGATCAGCCATGGGATTTCTTTGGAAGGAATGATGCTGAAGCTGAATCTCCAGTACTTTGGCCACCTCATGCGAAGAGTTGACTCATTGGAAAAGACTCTGATGCTGGGAGGGACTGAGGGCAGAAGGAGAAGGGGACAACAGACGATGAGATGGCTGGATGGCATCACTGACTTGATGGATGTGAATCTGAGAGGAAGTATAGGTGCTCAATAAATAACACTGAGAAAAAATGAATGAAGGATCATTGGATGAAAAAGTAATGGAACAATTAAGCACATAAATCAATCTCATTCAAGTTACATGAAACTGAGACCTGTAGACTGACAATAATCAAGTTATACACAAATTGTTTTTAAGGGAAAATTCTGTGTGAGCACCAAATTTGGAATGCAAGTTCCAAAACACACACACACATACTCAACAGTGATTTACCTAACAGGTTAGAGAATGACATTTTCCTGGACTCCAGAAATACACTGAGGGGACTTATTAAACGGTATCTTGCACAAATGCCAAACACCCCAAATAGTCAGTCTTCCCTAGCCATCTCATAAACAAACTTCAACAGTCAATTGGTTTAATTGAACTGTCAAAGTAGGTCAGACTGAAAGGTCAGTGAGTATATAAAAATAGTCCAGTGTCTCTCAGTCTCGAGCAGCTAGTCATTAGGCTCTAATCTTATCATAATTAATAGATTATTAAAAATCTTCACAAAATAAATCGCCTTCATTTCGATCAGAGAGTTGAAGTCACAGAAAAAAAATGAGGAGAGATAATATTCAGGATAATTTCCTGGAATTTCAAATTTGGGCAAATCTATATGGGCTACTTGATTTTTCTTCTTGGTTGAAATAAGAGATCTTTTATTTTAGTAGTAATGTACTCATATTTTAAAACTTTGAAAACTTAGAACAAACATCTCTAAATGTGTCCATATTAGGTCAGAATCATAATTCTCTTAATTCAATATTTTCTCTCCAACAAAACAAACAAGTGGAACGGTTTGCCCACCTGTCTAACAGTTTTAAGGCTGATATATATCCACAAAATATACCTAGCATAGTACACAGAGGAATGCAGAAAAACAGGCATTTGTTGGAAAAACTGAAATTCTAATTTCCAAGTATAACTAATTCTTGCATTTTCCCAACATTTTTCTAATTTTAATCCATATTTTCTTATTGAATCTACCTGGAATTATTCTGTATTATGTTCTGTTCAGTTCAGTTCAGTCTCTCGGTAGTGTCCGACTCTTTGCAACTGGAGTGCAGCACGCCAGGGCTCCCTGTCCATCACCAACTCCCAGAGATCACTCAAATTATGTCCATTGATTCAGTGATGCCATCCAGCCATCTCATCCTCTTTCATCCCTTTCTCCTCCTGCCTGCAATCTTTCTTATCCACAAAATATACCTAGCATAGTACACAGAGGAATGCAGAAAAACAGGCATTTGTTGGAAAAACTGAAATTCTAATTTCCAAGTATAACTAATTCTTGCATTTTTCCCAACATTTTTCTAATTTTAATCCATATTTTCTTATTGAATCTACCTGGAATTACTCTGTATTATGTTCTGTTCAGTTCAGTTCAGTCTCTCGGTAGTGTCCGACTCTTTGCAACTGGAGTGCAGCACGCCAGGGCTCCCTGTCCATCACCAACTCCCAGAGATCACTCAAATTATGTCCATTGATTCAGTGATGCCATCCAGCCATCTCATCCTCTTTCATCCCTTTCTCCTCCTGCCTGCAATCTTTCCTAACACCAGGGTCTTTTCAAATGAGTCAGTTATTTGCAACAAGTGGCCAAAGTATGGAAGTTTCAGCTTCAACATCAGTCCTTCCAATGAACACCCGGGACTGATCTCCTTTAGAATGGACTGGTTGGATCTCCTTGCAGTCCAAGGGACTCTCAAGAGTCTTCTCCAACACCACAGTTCAAAAGCATCAATTCTTCGGCACTTGGTTTTCTTTTTAGTCCAACTCTGACATCCATACATGACCACTGGAAGAAACATAGCCTTGACTAGATGGACCTTTGTTGACAAAGTAATGTCTTTGCTGTTTAATATGTCATCTAGGTTGGTCATAGCTTTTCTTCCAAGGAACGAGCATCTCTTAATTTCATGGCTGCAGTCACCATCTGCAGTGATTTTGGAGCCCCTCAAAATAAAGTTCGTCACTGCTTTCCCATCTATTTGCCATGAAGTGATGGGACTGGCTGCCATGATCTTAGTTTTCTGTATTATGTAGGAAGTACAATATTTGGAAGAAATTTTAAGAAAATTTTTATCAAATGCTTGCTATATGCCAAGTATAGTATCTCTCACATTTTAAGCTCTCTGCAATCTTATGGAGATTCTGTTAGTGTACTCATTTTATAGATGAGAAAATTGACAATTTGAGAGATTGATGAGATTCTCCAAGTTTATGCACCCAAACCATGAGAGAGCCAGGATCTAAGCCAAATCCTTATGTCTGCCTGAATTTCTGATTTTAAGTTAAATACAGTGAAAGAAGCAGCATAACCCTTCTGCCCTTGGCATAGTCTTTCTCCATCTGTGTTTTGGGATCTCCTATGTCAGAATGTTTGGGGCTAGGGTAGGACTAACAGAGAGGTCTTGTGGAAATGCAAATTCATCAGTTTCACCAACTTTGTAAAGGAACATATCCAGACCTAAGAAGAAAGATGGAACCTGAAAAAATAATAGTAAACACCTGCCACATTGGAAAAAAGATGTGAGAAGTAAAATAAAATTTTGATTAAATATGACTGATATTTTTCAGAACTGGCTAATGAGAAAGGCAAATCTATTGTGTGTCTATGCCAGCTAAAACTAAGTTCAAAGCAGGATTTCTCATACAGACATGGGAGCAATAGGTTAACACAGGAAATTCAGTATTGCTGAAAGGATGTGAAGAATTCTAAAATGGAAGGAGATGACCAACTTCCATACTATACTGGGTGACCCTAAACATATTAGTTAAACCTCTCTATGCCTCAGTTCACTCATGTGTAAAATGGGGGAAATAATATCTATGAAAGAACATCAACAAAAATACATAAAAATGTGTAGCTGAGTGTCCAGCATATAATAGGCATTTAGCTAGAAGCAGCTTCTTTTTTTCTTAAAATAGCTAGTTCCCCTGTGTGGATAGTCCTACATTCTCTGTAGATTTGAACTTTCCTGTGTTTAATTCTGGCTACATCCTAGACCAGAAGTCTGTATCTATAGTCCAATAGCTATACTGCAAAACCAGCCTCCAGGCCAAAAATGAAAAGAGAAGAAATGTGACATTGTCTTGTAACTCCCTGGAATAGCAATGCATTCACTTTCTCACAAACCAACTGCCCTTTCCCAACACTGACCAAGGCCAAGGTTGCTCTCCAGATATTCTAAAAATGGCGAGAAGACATTTTTAACTATCTTTATTGGGTTAGACTCATGGCCTTGGAGCTAAGATAGCAGGAGTGATCTGAGAGAAATTCAGCAACCAGTTTAGAGTCAGGTCTGCTGGGTAGACTTACTGATAAGAACCAGGTCGTAGGTTCAGTTCCTGTGTGGACTTGTTACACACACCTTCTTCTAGGACCTGTGGTCAGTACAACTGGGGCCACCTGCACACAGCAATGTCCACAGAAAAGATGGAGCAGAGGGCAAGGCTTTGGCAGAAAACATCCAGGCACTAACTGGATGTGGGGCCCTATATTCCCCTTAGGAGAGACACTGACACTAGCTTTGATTTTCAAGCATGTGAATCATGTGCTGAATCTGCTTTCATTTCAAGAGTAACTTTAAGACTTGGTGATTGGGGAGGTGGATAGAGGAAAGATGTGTGCACAATTTAAAGCTCAAGGACATGTGGGTATTGCAATATTTTCAGAGATGCATTTTTGGTGTTAGAATAAAGGAACAGGGGGAGGGAAGAAACAGAAGGGAAGAGAAGTATTCACACTTTTTAAGGGCTGTGAGAGCTCTACATAAACCCTTTATGTATCTACCATTAACTATTTCCAGTGACAGGCACTATGCTGGGGATTAGCACTGGGAAACAGAGGAACGAGGCAGACAGTGTTCCTTGTTTTTATAGAATTTACTCTCTGGTAAAGGAAATAAATGTTGAAAAATCAGTTACAACTGCCACATGTGTTATAAAGACCAGAGGTGAAGGGCATTATGGAGACATCTGATAAGGGATAGATTTTGTTAAGATTTTCTTTTATTTTATTTAATACTTTATTCTATTTTACAATACTGTATTGGTTTTGCCATACATTGACATGAGTCAGCCACAGGTGTACACGAGCTCCCAATGCCGAAGCCCCCTCCCACCTCCCACCCCACACCATCTCCCCAGATCATCCCGTACACCAGCCCCAAGCATCCTGTATCCTGTATTGAACATAGACTGGCGCTTCATTTCTTATATGATAGTATACATGTTTCAATACCATTCTCCCAAATCATCCCACCCTCTCCTCCCTCAGAGGCCAAAAGTCCATTCTATACCTCTGTGTCTCTTATGTTGTCTCACAGGGTCATCATTACTATCTTTCTAAATCCCATATATATGTGTCAGTATACTATATTGGTGTTTTTCTTTCTGGCTTACTTCACTCTGTATAATCAGCTCCAGTTAGAACTCATTAGAACTGAGTCAAATTTATTCTTTTTAAGGGCTGAGTAATACTCCATTGTGTATATGTACCACAGCTTTCTTATCCATTCATCTGCTGATGGACATCTACGTTGTCTCCATGTCCTGGCGATTATAAACAGTGCTGCAATGAACATTGGGGTACATGTGTTTCTGAATGTCAAACACAGAAACTATTTCTGACAAACTGAAGTGGGCTTCTGAAATGAGTTATCACGATAGTTCACAAAATCCAAGAAAGAAGACAGTATTCAGGCTTCTTAAAGGACAGATTACATTGTAATCTTGGAATCTCATAAACAAGACATCAAGAATCTACCTGGGATCCAACCAAGGCATGACTCTGCAACAACCATTGCCAGTTTCTATGCTTCTCCATATAATAGCAGTGGAAGAAAAAAATATCTCATTGGTTTATTTTAGGCCATGAGCCAATCTCTGGTCAAGACTGAAGAACCTTTTACCAAAAAGAAGATGATATGAGATTGAAGCAGTTGTGTTTTTGTTTTTGTTTTTCAGACAAAATATCTACAAAGATCTCACTGAGATGGTAGAATTAGGAAGTGGCACTACAAATGAAACTTGAACCATAACACAGACATTACGTCCATTTTACAGATAAGGAAAGAAAAGTCCAGGAAGGTTTAATGATTTATCTAGGGTCATAAAATCATTAAATTAAAGGAATGAGAATAGAAATTCAAGACTTCTTGATTATAAAACTCAAGAGTTTTCCATTATATCACATTTTCCTAATTTGTAAGTCATCTACATAATTAAACTTGGGCTCTTTGAGCCACTATAGGCCAAATTTTAAATAACCAATTTTGATGCCACTGGCAATCCTCAAGAAGAGAAAGGAAAAATTTTTACTTGTCATCCTGATGTATTTTTCACAAAGTATGTGAAAGTTGTAGCAAAATCAACCTTATAAGACAATGGCTGCATTAAATGCATATTTAATAAAACTGCAAGTAAAGCAGACTTATAGGAACTATTCAAGATAAAACTAGATTTCTGCTAATTACTGCCAGCATGGCCAAAATCAAAGGTGGCAGTTGGAAACAAAGTTAACAGATTGCAGAGGGTTGGGAGGTGGGGCGCTATATTTTTTCAGCTACTCTGCTTTTCAAGGTCTCAAAGTATTGGTGAATTAATACTTTTAGAAACTTAGTACAACTAAGTGAATTGGCAAAAACTAGAATACCAATTATTTTAATTTTTCATCACCTTAACCATGGCAGATGGTTATTATGGGAAAATATAATAAATAAGATACAATGTTAGTTTTAAACTGTTCCTAGGCTGTATCACTATTCTACCCACTCGAGAAAACATTCTAGAATACTCATGAAAATGAGAGTGAGTTGAAAGTGACTCTACTGTATGTAAAATTTAAACAACCCCATTCTGCAACTTTATATACAACACAGTCATGAGCAATCATGATACAAAATATATTCTGATGATTGTTAAGAAAACTTTACCCGGATCTGAATTCACCTGTTTCATGAGTTACCACCTTCTACTTTGATCTAAACTTCCACTTTAAAAAGACCTACTTACATCCTGAATCACAGAATTTTCACTATAGTTATACACCATCCCTTGAGAATGGGCACCACTTCACAATTTTCTAATTATCTCATGCTGGATAATAAATGCATTGAAGACACTAATCGGTTCATAATACACAGGTGGGCACAGCTATTATAAATACAGGGAGGGATCTCTTGTCTGTAGTTTTGGGTCTTAAAGCTATGGTAATAACCTCATAAAGAATATATAGAACCTAGAGAAATTGTATTATCCCATTGAAGTTAACAAGTACCCACAGGAGCAAACTACAACTTGCCTTAAGCCTATTCTCAGGGAATATACTTTTGACTAAAACTTAAAGCTAAGACTTAAGATAAATTTAATTGGGTTATGATGTATTTATTTACCACTAAATTTAATTTGCTAATATTGTGTTAATGATAACTATGTTTATGTTCACTAGGGCCATTGACTTCTAATGCTTTTTATTGGAAAGCCTTTGTCTGGTATTGGAATTAGGATAACTCTTGCCTCAGAAAATGAGATGGGAAGTGTTCCCCTATCTTTGTTTTTGAAGGACTGTTATCATTGAATGTGCAACAGGATTAACCTGTGAAACCACCTGTCCTGGAATTTCCTTTGTGTTAAGTTTTTGATCATGGATTTCTATTTCCTCTGAAGTCAGTTTTAACAGTTGTGTTGTTCAAATATTGAGTTGGCAAAAAGTTTTCTCAGGTGTTTGGCCAACCTAATACTTTGTTCATTTCATGTAACTTGTTGACTATATTAACATTAAGGTGATCAACATATTCTTTATTCTCTTTTTAATGTCAGTAGGATCTATAGTGATGCTCTTTCTCAATTCTTAGTATTGATGGCTTGTATCTTTTGGCCTTAATCAGCCCGCTAGAAATTTAGCAACTTAATCCCAAAGGTTAAGAACAAGTCATGGAGGCTCACTCTAACTGCTTCTATTCAACACTGAATTGGAGTTCTGGGACAATATCATATCTGGGTCAATCATAAAGAGTATAAATTGTACACATAGATCCCCAGGTATTTGGTCAATAGGTTTCCAAAAGGTGCCAAGATGATTAAATGAGACAGTCTTCTCAACAAGTGGAGCTGTAACAAGTAGATACACTAATTCAGGGGGAAAAAATATCAACCCTTGCCTCACATAATAAATGCATAATTAATTTAAAGGATAATCAATATAAATATAAAATCTAAAGCTAAAACTATAAAACCTAAAAGAAAATGTCAAAGAAAATCTTCACACTCTTACTATAGACAAAGATTCCATAGAATGTGAAAAGTGCAAACCATAAAAAGAAAGGAAAAAACTTTCAAATTGGACCTCATAAAAGTTTAGTACTTCTGCTCACTGAAAGATACTGTTGAAACTAAAAAGGGAAGTTTTGAACTGGGAGAAAATATATCACAATACATATATTTGACAAAGATCTTTTAGTCAAAGTACATAGAGAAATCTAATTCCGTAAGTTGGAAAATAACCCAATAATAAATGGGCAAAATTTTTGAAAGGGAAGCTCATAGGAGATGATTTATGATACACTGACAAGCCTATGAAAAGAATGGTTAAAGTCACTACTTATCAGACAAATACCAACTAAAATTATAATGAGATACCACTACACATGGTCTTCCAAGTGGCCCTAGTGGTAAAGAACTCACTTGTAAATACAGGAGATGCAAGAGACGCTGTTCAGTCCCTGGGTCGGGAAGATCCCCTGCAGGAGGGCATGGCAAACCACTCTAGGATCTTGCCTAGATACTCCCATGGACAGAGGAGCCTGGTGGGCTCTGGTCCATACGGTTCCAAAGAGTTGGACAGGAATGAAATATGGCAAAATTTTTGAAAGGGAAGCTCATAGGAGATGATTTATGATACACTGACAAGCCTATGAAAAGAATGGTTAAAGTCACTACTTATCAGACAAATACCAACTAAAATTATAATGAGATACCACTACACATGGTCTTCCAAGTGGCCCTAGTGGTAAAGAACTCACTTGTAAATACAGGAGATGCAAGAGACGCTGTTCAGTCCCTGGGTCGGGAAGATCCCCTGCAGGAGGGCATGGCAAACCACTCTAGGATCTTGCCTAGATACTCCCATGGACAGAGGAGCCTGGTGGGCTCTGGTCCATACGGTTCCAAAGAGTTGGACAGGAATTAAATAACTTAACATGCATGCACCACTATATACACATTAGAAAGGATAAAATTAAAAACACTGACAATGCCAAGTGTTGATGAGAATGTGAAGAAAATGAATTTTTATATATTGCTGATAGGAATGTAAAGTATTGCAATCACTTTTTTAGTTTTTTTTTAATTGAAGGATAATTGTTTTACAGAATTTTGCTGTTTTCTGTCAAACCTCAACATGAATCAGCCATAGATGTACATGTATCCCCTCCCTTTTGAAACTCCCTCCAATCTCCCTCCCCATCTCACCCCTCTAGGTTGATACAGAGTACGGAGCCCCGATTTGAGTTTGGGGGGCCATACAGCAGATTCCCATTAACTATCTATTTTACACATGGTAAAGTAAGTTTCCACATCACTCTCTCCATACATCTCACCCTCTCCTCTCCCCATGTCCATAAGTCTATTCTCTACATCTGTTTCTTCATTGCTGCCCTGTAAATAAGTTCTTCAGTACCATTTTTCCAGATTCTGTATATATGTGTAATCACTTTTGAAAATGGCTTCAGTTTCTTACAAAGTCAAATGTACAATTAATATACATCCCAGGAATTTCACTCCCATGAATCCACAAAACAGAAATTAAAACATATATTCATATGAACACTTGTATGCAAATGTTCACAGGAACTTTTAACTCAAAACTGGAAAGAATCCAAATGTTCATCAACTGATGGATAAACACATTATGATATATTATGTAATTAAATATTATTCAGCACTAAAAAATAATAAACCACTGATACACACAATAACATGGACAAATCTCAAAAGCATTATACTAAGTGAAAGAAGGCAGATGTCAAAATATATAGAGATATACTATATGATTTCATGTATATGCGAAATTAAAGACATATCTCAGTCTAAAATGACAGAAACAGGCCAATGATTACCAGATCCAGGTTGGAGGATAAAGGAGCAATGTCTATATATGGATACTAGTGGTGGTTTCCTGTCCCTTCAAACTTGTCAGTCTCATAGAAATATACAGTTGCAATAGTTTCATTTCATTATGTTTCATCTATATTTCAGTGAAGTTGATTTAAAATTAATTCAACTCACATTACAGCACTTTTCATGCTCTCCCCATTTTCATTCATTTCCATATGCCATTACACATGCTAGAACATGGTTAGAGTGGAGGAAACGCACTGTCAAGAGACATTAGTGCCATGTCTGTCACTGGGCTCTTCGCCATCCTTTCAATGGTCTCTTTTTTTTCTGCTTGTTCTCTGTTAGAACTGTGTGACCTTCAAAACCTGACAACAAACACTTAAGCTTCCCAGCTCTAGTGAATCTTTAATACTAAAACCTTTACTTGAATTAACTTCAATCCATGCCAGAGAAATAACTAAAGTTTATAGATATCTCCTATCAACTAGAGAAGAGATGAAAAGCATTTTAAGAAAACAAGGAAATGCTGCTTATTTCCTGTGTTCCTGTTTAATTGACACAGATAAAGGATGACATAAGATTGCAACATTACATAATCCAGGAGGGCAGTGATGAAGAAATCTAAGGCAGACACGACTGAGCTCCACTACTTAAGAAAAAGAGCCCAGAAAACTCAACAATTTCAATAAATTATCCATATTTGCATGTTTACCAGACCCAATTAACACTAATATATTTAAGAAAAATGTATCCTCTTATTTCATAGACAAGAGAAAACTATATTTTTGAAGCGAAGAAGGAAAGCAAAAAAAAAAACTGAATAGAGGGAAGGAAGATGGGCAGGTGACAAGAAGAGCATGAAATAAAATATATAATTAGTTTGCTTGCTTGTTTAACCCTCAAATTTGAACATCCTTTGTTTTACAGAACCTGATAATAATGAACAAGAAAAAACAAAAAAGTCAGAAAATCTCAATGAACTTGCAAAAAAAAAAAAAAAAGAATGAACTGCAGACAAGATTAAGGAGAGAAACCAAGACATCAGGATCCAAAATTAGCATCAATTTGGGGAGAAAGGCTGGAGAATGGAGGTCAACATCATTTTTTAAAAAAAGTACAGAACACTTGAGAACCACCGCAGTGTGTGAGAGAGACAGCACGACATTACTGGGAAGGAACTTCTTAAAAGTTTTGCTTAAATATGAATTAAGATACCACTTGATATGCTTTGAAATTTTAATAATATCTGGATTGAAGTTTTAATTATTATAGATTATAAACTAGTATAATTGGAATGTGATTTCTTGCAGATAGTATTTTCAAGGAATTTTGTGGTTTATATAGATTATAGAAGAAATTTTAAAAATTTCCCTAAAGAAGCTGGAAGAGAAAAAGAAGGAAGGCAAGTAATAGCTCTTGGGTGCCATGTTGGACACTGAAATACTTTCAGTGAAAAGTCCAGGATTTTATTTAAACCAATTTTGGATTTCCATCATCTTAATTTCCTTCCTGAATGAAGCCCTCAAGGCCATAGGAGGACTGGAGCCCTTCTCAGGACCTCAGTCTTGGTTAAAATCAAGTTGTTTCCCCTTCAGTTCTCTTTATTTTGCTATCTTCTTGGAGATTTTGTTGGGAGGTGGGGGTGGTTGGCAGGATGGCACAATTACTTTTTCACATTTTTTGAGATCGTGAGGATAGTACACAAAGAAACATATCCTGACCACCAGAATAGTGAGGGGGGGCAATAAGAGATTATATATTATATTATACATCTAAATGTTTTATTTGAGTGCAAGTAAGCCATCAAGCCATCAAGTGAGGGGCAGGGAGGCCTGGCATGCTGCTGTCCATGGTATCACAAGAGTCAGACAAGACCTGGCAGCTAAAGTGG
>SJYC01149126.1:0-28536 GCA_006408675.1 Madoqua kirkii | reverse complement strand
GATAGAATATTTTAAAATATAAAACCTCCTTTAATTCTACATGTAAACATATATGAAGCATTCCAATTCAGATACTGTTTTCAGATATGCAAACTTATTTTCCATATTTGAAAAAAAAACATTGTGTATGTGGAAAATTTTCAACTGCTAAGTGATTTGCAAGGACTTTCAGGCTTAGAATTATAGCAGAATATTAAAAAATGTAAAACTTCCTTTAATTCAACATGTAAACATATATGAAGCATTCCAATTCAGATATTGATTTCAGAGATGAAAAATTGTTTTCCATATTTGAAAAATATTGTGTATACAGTTTATCAGATCAATCATGGTTGTATGAAAGGGTCCAATTCTATTATTTAAAACAAAATGTTTTCTAGTTGTAGATGTCAGAGATATTTTATTTTCTGTAGAGAGGCCAGACCTACAGTTTTATTGGAATAGTGAGTTTCATTTTATTCTCGCATCATTATTATCCAAAATCACCATGAAGTCCTCACAATGTACTCCTACATATTCCAACAAGAATTAGCCCCAGTAAAGAGGTTTCTTTTCTTTGGGGATTTAATCATTGTATAGCTAAGAAAAGTGCATGTTCTTGCACAAGTCATTCTAAGAGTCTCCAAATTATGATTTCCCCTCACCCCCAAGTTAGATGCTTTTCTCAGTCTTTAAATTAACATCTTTAAAAAGTTAATCTTTATTCAGACAAAGATTAAATATGTTCTTTATATCTCATAAATCTCTTTTTAGAAAATATTTTTGCTTATTTTTTAAGAGTATTTTAAATTCACAACAAAATTTTAAAAGTACAGCGATTTTCCAGATACTCTCTTCCCGATGCATGCATAATTCCCCCATTACCAATATTCCTCACAAAACCGGTATACTTGTTACAACTGATGAACCTACAAGAATACATCATAATCATCCAAAGTCCATACTTTACTTTGGGGTTAACTTTTGATGATGAGCATTCTATGGGTTTGATTAAATGAATAGTGACATGAATCTACCATTGTACTTCATACAGAATACTTTCACCAAACTAAAAATCCTCTCTACTCTGCTTATTCATCCCTTCCCTCTACCAATTCCTATGTGTGGCAACCACTGAATTTTTTACTGTCTCCATGGTTTCGCCTTTTACAGAATGTCATATAGTTGGAATCCTACAACATGTAGCCTTCCAGATTGGCTTCTTTCACTTATTAATATGCATTTAACTTTCCTCCATGTCTTTCTATGGTTTGATAGCTCATTTATATTTAGCAATGAATAATACTCCACACAGTTTATGTATCCATTCACCTACTGGAGGACATGTTTGTTGCTTCCAAGTTTTGGCAATGAATGAATAAAGTTACTATAAACATCTGTGTACAGATTCTGGGTTTTGTTCTATTTTGTTTTAAACAGAAATATTTGTACTCATCCTTAAGAATATAACAAATTAATATACATTAACAATAGATTCAACCAATCTTTAAGTATAAAGGGCCAAATATGAGAATCTTTCCACCCTCCATCTGTCCCTTATCCTTAGTTTCACAGCACTAAAGTTAACTACTCTTAACATTTGCATTATATATGAGCCAAACATGAGTAAAGATATTTTTAGAGTAGCAGGGCAGTTCGAGAACAAATGAGAAAAAAGTACCGAGATCTTAGGAATTGTTTTCAATGTGTAAAATAATTATATTTAAACAGTTTGAATTAAAGAACAATACCTAAAATGTCCAGGTATATTGTATAGCTAGATCTACCCTATTAGTCCTCTAGTTTACACAAGTATATCCTAGAAAATATGTGAGTTTTAAAGATTTATTGTCTGGACATATGTAGTTTGCCTAATGTAGTTCCTCTATATATGTTCTAAAAGAACACTTAATAAGAAAATAAGATCATAGACTTTTCTTAGCAAAACATATCTGAGGTCAGCTTCATTTTTTAAATAACTAACAAGTTTAAAATAGCTAGACACTAACATTTTTTTTTAAAGATTCTCATTCTTCCTAACTTTTTAAAAACTAAAACTATAACTCAAGATAATGTTTTTAGGAAACCAAGGGTCATCAACAAAATATATATATTTTTAAATCACTTTCTATCATTTGGTAATATTGAGGATTAATGCTCATTTTTAAAGTTAAGTACTAAACATTTGAGTAATGTTTTAAAAGAAGAAGAGATGAAAATAACTATATGGTTTTGATATTTAATGATGGAATAGATTCACAAGTTTCCTTTTCTCTTGGAATCTATTTATTTTACTTTAACTGAAACATTCCCTCCCTGACTTATCAGCTCATGGGTTCTTAATAACTCCAACAACTTTCCAGGCCTGAAGAGAATTCTTAGTTCTTATTCTACAGTTTACCTCATCGTTTGCCAACCATATTTCAACAAGCTACTGTATGACTTTTCATCTCCTGCTTCAAAATTTTCTGTGGTTTCCCTTCTTTCCTTGTAGAAGTTTTACAAATAAATCTTCGGGGTATTAAAGCATAATGTCTTCTTTTGAAACCTCAGAAAAATAGTTATATACAGTAAAAGATTGACTTTCTTGCTACATTTGGGAAGAAAATATTAAATAAAGGAGAACATTTTAGCCACAGAAAAGTAAATTTAGCTTAAGAAAAAATATTTCAGGCGGAGAGTCTGTTTAATTTCAGAAGTTAAGAAAAACATGTCAAAAATAAAAGTCTAACAAGAAAACATTAAGTATATTTGTTTCATAATGACTCCAAGTATATTATTGAACATATATAGTTATCCAAATAAAATGTTTCAAGCTATTCTTTTTCATAAATGCAGGAAAAAAAATGATTTTCCAAAAGTAACGAGATATTACGGTGATCTTCATAACCCCAGCTGTTTCACCTCTTGACCTCACAACATGCTCCACTCTCATCCACAGGCATTCTCTGTACCTCAAACATGCCAGCTACCCTCAGGAGCTTTAGGCGCTGCTGTATCCTTCTCCTATGACTTTCCTTCCCCAAGTATCTGAATATCTACACTAGTGACATCTCACTATTCAGGAATTAGCTCAAATTTCATTTCCTGACTACATTCTTTAATTAGCTTCACTAACATTGATTTGCTTTCTATAATTTAACTCTGTGTTTTACTGTTCTAATAGCAATTGCTCTTTTCTAAATAGCTATTTATAAATAGCAATCTAAATTTCCTAAAATTTTCATGATCATTTGATTGTCTTTTGCCTGTATTCTCCGTAGAGTTAACCTTTATGTTAGTTATCATGTTCCCTTTCTATAGGCCAATTCCAGAAAACCGCATGTTACATAATAGATATTGAATAAATATTTTAATAATTATTTAATTTCATTAATGGTTCTATCAACTCCCCTTGACTGGGCATGGATGACTGAGCATTTTACAAATAGAAGGACTTTATTTTCTTGGAGTGCAATTATCTTTTCAATGTTAGCATCCCCAGTAAATTAAGTATTTAATTTGAGTGAAGTACCTAGGTTGAATTTCCATTATGGGAAATCAGTGCCTTCTACTGATTGTCTTTTCAATATTATTGTAAAGTCATCTCACAAAGTAAACCTAAATTAATTCACTAATTCAATAAATATATATTTATCTCATACCTATTATATGCCTACAAAGCTCTAGGGACTGGGATATATCATTGGACATAACAACAATACAATACTCTTGTTTCATGGACCTACTATTTTAGAAGGAAGAGACAAATAATTAAATGAAAGATAATACATTCATAAATGTTAAGAATGTATAGAAAGGTGACATGTAGAAGCAGATAAGTGTGATAAATAGTTTCAGGGTCAGGACAGGCTGAAATTTTAAAGAGAATGTTCAAACCAGGTCTTATAAAGGTGAAAGACACATGTAGAGATTCCAGACAGAAAGAATTGCCAATATATATGTCTTAAAGTAGGGGGAAATGCCTGGATGTGTGGAGAAACAGCAAAGAAGATTAGTTTGACTAGAGTTGCATCAGTGAGGTGAAGAGATGAGTAGGAGGCAAGGGGTGTGTGTGTGAGTGTGTGTGAGAGAGAGAGAGACAGAGAGAGAGAGAGAGAGAGAGAGAGAGAGAGAGAGAGAGAGAGGGACTAGATGATATAGGACACTGTCAGCTACTGTAAGAACTCTAACAGATCTTATTGAGAGTGAAATGGGATGTCTCAGTCACCACCATGGGATAACAAGCCCAGGAAATGAGACGGCAATCAGTGTACCAAACATAAACAAGAAGAATGGAAGAGCAAATGACCTAGCCACACCTGAAATGGGACGGAAATGGCAGATCCTGGACACTACACTCAAAGGCAGATGGTCCAAACAGATTAAAAAAAAATGGGGCTGGTCAGTGCCCTTTAACCCTTAGTTGGCACTCCAATTGACCCTTGAGAATCCCCACTGACACTGGATATAGGGGGGAAGCCTATAGACTTTCTAGTCGATACTGATGCCATTTACTCAGTACTGAACAAAGTTGATCACAAGACTTGTAAAGCTGTGGGTATATCAGGGAAAGCCCAAGAATGGGCATTCATAGATCCATTAGGCCTACCTGACCAGGGCCTTTTTAGACTATGTCAATCAGCCTCTAACGTCACTTTTTCTATAAAGAAACCCCTGGGGAGTACCCAAGCACACAACAAAAACAACACTTCTAGACGGTCCTGCTCTAAGGATTTAAAAATTCTCCCACCATATTCTGACAAACTTTAGCTAAAGACAAAATCCTCCTCTAGTATGTAGACCACATTCTGAAAATCAGCTACTAAGGAGGCCTCTGACAAAAATAATGTAACCAACCTTAATCACTTAACTAATAAAGGATATAACGTGTCCAAAATAAAGGCCCAAATATCATAAAGTAGGATGACCTATTTAGGCTTCATTCTCACATAAAGCCAGAGAAGCTTACACTACAAAAGGAAAGAAGCCACTTGCAGCCTTGTTTTTCTAAAACTAGAAGACAGCTTAGGGGATTCTTGGGACTGGCTGAGTTTTGCTGCATCTGAATTCCTGACGCCTAATAGCTAGATATCTACATGAAAAGTTGAAAGGAAAGAATGATGATATTGTGAATGAAATTTAGATATTAAGCAGCTTTTAAAACATTGAAAAAGCAATGTCTTCAGGCTCCTACCCTGGTCCTCCCAGATTTAGCTAAATCCTTTGACCTTTACATTCATAAGAGAAGGGAAATCAGCCTCAAAAACTGGGACCACTTTTCTTGGTGGTTGTTTCTTTCTCTATAAACAATTAGATCAAACTGCTAAGGGATGGCCTCCTTGCCTACAGGCAGTAGCAGCTATTACAACCCTGCTGAAGGAAGATGAAAAGTCAATTATCGGTCAGTCAATTACTATATGGACTCCACAGTAGGTTCAGGTGTAAAAAGTTCTAAATGGATGGCTATCCCCCAGAAGGTCCATTCAAGGTCAGGTTATGCTTTTAGACAACCCAGTGCCTACCATAAAAACCTGTCACACACTAAATCAGGCCACCCTACTACCCAGAGAAACAGGGACCCTGAAGTATGACTTTCTAGGAACCATAGGCACATCTATCATAGATGTCTTGACTTGACCAAGGAAGTGAGTCATTTCTAAACACTGAAGAAGAATGGTTCACAGAGGGGAAAAGTTCACGAGAGCAGGGGAAAAGCCTCGTGCAATACACAGTGACCTCCCAGATACAAGTCATAAAAGCGAGAACCCTATTCTCAGGGACTTCTGCATAGAAAGTAGAGCTAATAGCCATCACCTGAGCCTTCGTGCTTGTGATAGAGTATCTTAAATGTTTATACGGATTCCCCAAATGTGTATGGCATCATACATGTGTATAAGTGCATGCTAAGTCACTTCAGTCGTGTCTGATTCTGTGTGACTCCATGGACTATAAGCCCATCAGGCTCCTCTGTCCATGGGATTCTCCAAGCCAGAATACTAGAATGGGTTGCCATGCTCTGTTCCAGGCAATATTCCTGACCCATGAACGCATCTCCTGCATTGCAGGTGGATTCTTTCCTGCTGAGCCACTAGGGAAGCCCATAATTACTTTGGATAATTAACAGATGAAACCCAGCTTAAAGCATGTTGAAGCTCTTAGAAGCAGTTCAGCTTCCAAAAAAGGTGGCAGTGATTCCTTGTAGGATTCACCAAAACGGGGGGTCAGAGATAACAAAAGAAAACAATAGACAGATGTAACTGCTAAAAGGGCCACCTTGAGCCAGTGACCTGGCAACTAGTCCTCTTCACACCTAAAGGCAAGGTCCATCCAATTACTCTCCAATCTGCACAAAGGGATAATTAGATAAAACCACCAAATTGGGCTTCAATCTAGGAAGCCATGGGTACCTAGTTAATGAAAATGAGCCATACTTCCTTCCCTAAACTGTAGCTTGTCAAGCCATCGGGGAGGCCCAACAAGTGAGGAAAGTTCTCAAGGAATATGATGACCAGGTACTGCCCATGCCCATCAACCTGGCCCTCCACCCCTTCCAGCCAGAAGATGGGGTGTACCTAAAAAACCTGGAAAACAAGCAACCCACAAAGTCAGCTCACCCCAAAGTGGAACAGATCCCATTTACTGATCCTAACCATCAGTTCTTCTCCAAAGTTTCAGGGGAGTTTACACTGAATTTGAGAGGGCCCCCAAGCCCCAACCTCCAAGAGACAACCTTTGGCAATGGATTCCCTTGACTAATCATGTGACTCTTTCTCTTCTTCAGGCTTCTCTTCTGAAAAACAACCCAAGTGTAACCACGGATATTCAAGCCACAGAAGTGACCTCAACCTCAGGACACACTTGCCTACAGACAATAAACCTAGATACCTTCATTTTCAGAAATTTGACATGTGACCATTATTCCCTTGATAATATTTGGGCATGCATCTTAAATTGTCTGGTGTCCTTTGTCTCAAAAAGGTTAGACAAATTGTGGTTGCTGAGGGGTACAGTTAGGGCTCAGTCCTGGTGACCATCAAACACATCTAAGAACAGCTGGAAAAAGTTCTCCTCTACTTGGGTTATGATGATGCCGACACTTAACCAGAAGACAGTACAGACATCCAAACTGTGCCCCTTGGCACCCCTCAAGAATGAAGAGTGCATGTTCATTCTCTGTGTCTGTATCTCTAGTCCAGCCTGCAAACAGGTTCATTGGGAGGGAGGCTTCAGAGAAAAGGGTAGGTATATGTATACCTACAGCTGATTCACATTGTTGTACAGCACAAATGAATACAATATTTCAAAGCAATTGTACTCCATTAAAAAAAAAAAGAAGGGAAATATGACACTCTAGAGGCCAGGAGCCGAAACTACTGAAGCCCGAGCTCTGCCACAAGAGAAGCCATTGCAATAAGCAGCCCGTGCTCCCTGCTCACCACAACTAGAAAAAGTTGGCACAGCAACGAAGACCCAGGACAGCCAAAAATAAATAAATAAATATTAAAAAAAAATTCCAGGGGAACAGAACTAGAATCTGGGTAACAGAATAAAGTCTAACCTTTTTTCCTTTGTGCTTAGTCTAGTTTGACATGCTCACAGAGTGCCCCACATAGAGAACTGTAATCTGGCACTTCAGACCAAGTTCCTGGAGAGAATCAGCTGTGGCCACTACACCCCAGCTCTTCCAGTTGTATGAATAAGCTCCACGGAGGACCCTCAATTCAAGATGTGCGGGCAGGTGTGCGCAGAGACGCTGCACGGGGCACTGCGATCTAGAGCCTCAGTCTACAGCAGAGATGCGACTGCCGCGCCTCCGTGGGAACTCTGGTCCCTCCTGCTGACCCAATCCCTTTAAAGCAGCCCTGCCCAGGACTAGCGTTGGTTGCTCAGTCGTGTCTGATTCTTTGTCAGTTCATGGACTGAACCCCCTAGTCTCCTCTGTCTATGGGATTCTCCAGGCAGGAATACTGGAATGGGTTGCCATTCCCTTCTCCAGGAGATCTTCCTGACCCAGGGATTAAACCTGTCTCTCCCTCATTGCAGGCAGATTCTTTATCATCTGAGCCACCAGGGTGGCCCCTGCCCAGGACTAGAGATGCAGATGTAGAGACACTTGTGGACACAGTGGGGAAGGAGAAGGTGGACAAACTGAGAGTAGCACTGAAACATACACATTACCATATGTAAAACAGCTAGTGGAAAGTTGCTTGTATAACACGTGGAACTCAACCTGGTGCTCTGTAACACCCTAGAAAAGTGGGATGAGGTGGGGGTTGGGAAGGAGGTTCAAGAGAGAGGGGACATATGGATACTTATCAGTGACTCACACTGTTGTATGGCAGAAATCAACACATTGTAAAGCAATTACTTACCAATTAAAAATTTAAAAAAATAAAAGCAGCGTTGCCCCCAGTCTCTCTGGATAGCATGTGCTCTAGATCTTACATCTCTCAAAGAAAAAAGTTTCCCTTTGCTTCTGAGCTGGTCTGGGTCATGATCTATTGGCTTGAAAGACACAGGGAAGAAAGTCCCTTACTGGGGAATGACTCAGGAAGGTTAGTAATGGAAATGGGGAGACCAACTAGGAGCATGTTTACAGTAATTCTGGAGAAAGATGGCTATAGCTCAGATCACAGTGTTTTGATCAATCCTAAAAAACTTAACATAAGCAAGGTACTATTTGAGGTACTTTGTTCTTAAGAAGAAATGCTAAGAATTGGTAACTAATTTGGTGGGTGTAGTAGAAGATGGAGGTGGTGTATGATTGATGAACAGCATTCATTCCCATGAAGAAAATTTTGGAGTAGCAATATGTTGGAAATAAAAGAGAGAGAAAGTAAGTGCAAGCAGGACAGAAAGTTATATAAGCCCCTTCCACACGATTCTACTCGTCTCACTTGCCACTATCAGATAAATTTTCCTCAAGTACAATTCTGGTTATGTCTACATTCTCCTCAAGAAATATGTAGGACCTTTTATAATCCATAAAACGAAGGCCAACTTTGTTAACCCACAGCTTTGGATTAAACAATCTTTCTATGTTATTTCTTCTACTTTTTTTCCTCATATCTCATGATTCTGTGAAAAGCAATAATCTCTTTCCATTTACAAATCCCAAGACTTTCTATTTAAATATATTTTTGTCTAAATAGAAACCTCCTTTCTTGTGACCTTTCTCCTTATTGTTTATCCTGTTTCAGGCCCATCTTAAGCAGCACCTCCTTGAAGCCCTCTATGATTATCTTCATGTGTTTATCTACCACCCTATTTTAAGTAAAATTGTTTAATGGCTCCTTATTATTTTTCAGATTGTATTATCAATATTCACTCAGTGCTTTCTTTAATTATATGTAGGAATTTTAAATAAGCAAAAGGATGCAATTTTATTCTACCCAGAAGAAATCTTATAAATTTGAATATACGATAAAAATGAAATTCTATGAAATTAAACTATGATGAAATGTGTTACATGTTTAAGATCACACAGCTAGTACATGATTGAAGTGGGGATTTTATTATTATATTACCATATTACTATACTATTTATAACATTACTTGGTGATCTGAAAATAGTTTCTCAAGACTGAAATTTTCTTTGTATATAGGAGTAGAAGGGCATAAAGCTGGGGATATAGGAACCAAAGCAACAAGTAACTTAGTGAAGTTACTCAGTCGTGTCTGACTCTTTGTGACCCCATGGACTGTAGCCTATCATGCTCCTCTACCCATAGGATTTTCCAGGCAAGAGTACTGGAGTGGGCTGCCATTTCCTTCTCCAGGGGATCTTCCCAACCCAGGGACTGAACCTGGGTCTCCCGCATTGCAGACAGATGGACGCTTTACCATCTGAGCCACCAGGGAAGACTAGACAAGTAACTTAAATGCCACAGATTGTTTAGATTTTATCCCGAAGTAAGATGTGTAGGAATGGAAGGCTAACATAAAAGCTCTTCCTGTGTCTGTTTGGCTTGTGCCCTGCACAAGGGCCTCATGACTCCATGGATGTCATTTTATTAGGCATGTTCACACCCTAGACATGTCCTACCTCTGTGAGAGCTTAGGAGTCAGCAGGAACAGTGCTAGCCCTCACAGTGAGAGATAACATTATACTCTGTAACCCTGTGCTGTACATGCTGTCAGGCACACACTTGGAAAAGCATGGACACATAGACTCATTGGCACAATCAGTGATATCAGATATTCCACGTCTGGGCCATCCTTTGAATATCCCCACGGTTACTTTTATTTCTTCCTGCTGTAAATATGATGTTATGTGGGATGGAAGTAGGATGTGGAGTGTACTTGTTGCTGATAGTATGTGTGATCCTTCAAGTGAGGCACTGTGAGTAGGTAAGTCTGGGCACATGGAAACATGGGCTCTGAAAAGCTCCCCAGCAGCAGGATATTACACTGTGCAATAATATTCTACATTTAATTAATATAAGCATATATGTATTTGCATTTATTTGCCTATACTTGAGAAAGGAGAGCTTTCTTTAATTCTCACAAAGGCACCAAATGGACTAGAAGTTTTTTTCAGGTAACATAATCAGAGGCTAACTCTATTTAGGTCTTTTAACACCTTTCACAAATATGTATTAAGTGCCTGCTTTGAGTTCAAGCAATAAACTTAGAGAAGGTATGAAAGACAGAGTATGTGGAGTTTACAACATGCAGCAAGATAAGTTAAAAGGATATCACAGAGTATAGGTGAAAAAACATGGGAATAAAGAGGGTCAGATTCCCTAGATATCTCAGAGCTAAATTTGACAGACTCTGATGGTTATATTGTTTGAACATGTGGTTAGGAAGGGGTACAGGGAAACTGCAGATATGCAGATGATACCACCTTTATGGCAGAAAATGAAGAACTAAAGAGCCTCTTGATGAAAGTGAAAGAGGAGAGTGAAAAGTTGGCTTAAAACTCAGCATTCAGAAAATGAAGATCATGGCATCTGGTCCTATCACTTCATGGTAAACAGATGGGGAAACAGTGGAAACAGTGGCTGTACTTTATTTTTCTCGGCTCCAAAATCACTGCAGATGGTAAATGTAGCCATGAAATTAAAAGACTCTTACTCCTTGGAAGGAAGGTTATGACCAACCTAGATAGCATATTCAAAAGCAGAGATGTTACTTTGCCAACAAAGGTCCATCTAGTCAAGGCTATGGTTTTTCCAGTGGTCATGTATGGATGTGAGATTTGGACTATAAAAAAAGCAGAGCACTGAAGAATTGATGCTTTTGAACTGTGGTGTTGGAGCAGACTCTTGAGAGTCCTTTGGACTGCAAGGAGATCCAACTAGTCCATCCTAAAGGAGATCAGTCCTGGGTGTTCACTGGGAGGACTGATGTTGAAGCTGAAACGCCAATACTCTGGCCACCTGATGCGAAGAGCTGACTCACTGGAAAAGACCCTGATGCTGGGAAAGACTGAGGGCAGGAGGAGAAGTGGATGACAGAGGATGAGATGGTTGGATGGCATCACCGACTCAATGGACATGGGTTTGGGTGGACTCCAGGAGCTGGTGATGGACAGGGAGGCCTGGCGTGCTGCAGTTTGTGCGGTTGCAAAGAGTTGGACATGACCGAGTGACTGAACTGAACAGAGAAAGCAGGGGATTAAAAAGAGAGAAGTTAAGGATCTCTAAAATTCTAATCCTTGTCTGCAGTCTTTGGGGAGATGACAGCAAAATCAAAAAAAGCAAGTGATGGGCAAATAGATACCATGATTCACTTTTAGACATACTGCACTTATATGTATGGATTATGTATGTACAGGAGAATATGTGTGTTTCTACATACAAAGAGAGAGCTCTGTCTGAATTAACCATTATACTTTGTATATAAAAACTACTAAATACTGCCAAATTAATGAAGTATCATGATGTTTTATATTATATGTTGCTATGAATATTTTCTGAACACCTGTTTAAGTAAAGGACTATATTTCACTCTACGAGATACAAAAAATCATCAAATTTCATTTGAGAAGAACATGAAAAGTTAAAAATCACAAAATAGTGGTAGTAACAGCAACAAGAAATACTTCTAAGACATACTGAGCATTTGTCATGTTCAAGATACTTGGCAAGCAATACATAAAATTATATAAATTTTCTTTGATTTTCACAAATCATTTTACAGATGAAGACATTAAGGTACAAAGAAGTTTGAAAAACTTATCAGAGTCACTAAGTTTAAATAGAACTGAGTTTTAAATGGAAATTAACTTCTGAACCCTGGCTCTTAAACTTTAACATTTATCATTGTACATATAATAAGAAGAAACATTGAAATGTTTGCCAAATCAATGATAAATAGCATAAATGTTATTTTTTTACTTTTAATTTTCTAATGTTTCTAATCTTTTCTAAAAAAACTGTATTTTATATTGAAATAGAGTTGATTAACAATGTTGTGTTAGTTTCGGTTGTACAGTAAAGTGATTCAGTTATACATACATATGTATCTATTATTTTTAAAATTATTTTCCCATTTAGATTATTTCAACCTATTGAGAGAGTTCCTTGTGCTATATACGGTAGGTGCTTGTTGGTTATCCATTTTAAATATAGAAGTGTGTACATGTCAATCCCAAACTTCTAATCTATCCCTCCCCCTCACCTTTCTCTCCTGGTAACCATCAATTCATTCTGTAAGTCTGTGAGTCTGTTTCTATTTTGTAAATAAGTTCATTTGTATCATCTTTTCCTAAATTCCTCATATAAGCAATATCACATGATATTTGTCTTTCTCTGACTTATTTCACTAAGTATGATCATCTCCAGTTCCATCCATGTTGCTGCAAAAGGAATTATTTCATTATTTTAATGGCTGAATAATATTCCATTGTATATACATACCACATCTTTATCTATTTGTCTGTTGATGGATATTTAGGTTACTTCCATGTCTTGGCTATTGTAAACAGTGCTACACTGGGGCACATGTATCCTTTCAAACCATGTTTTTTTCCAAATATACTCCCAGGACTAGGATTGCTGGATCATAGGGAATCTTTTAGATTTTTACGGAATCCCCATATTGTTCTCCATAGTGACTAGACTAATGTACATTCCTATTAATAGTGTAGGAGGGCTCCCTTTTCTCCAAACCCTCTTCAGCATCTATTGTTTGTAGAAGTTTTGATGACAGCCATTCTGAGTGGTGTGAGATGATACGGCATTGCGGTTTTGGTTTGTGTTTCTCTAATAATTAGTGATATTGAGCATCTAGTCAGGTGCTTCTTGGTCATCTGTACATATTCAATATAAATGTTATTAAGTTAGAGGAAGGAGATGAATGGGAGATAATCTAGATAGATTTCTTAGGATACAAGGTTCATGAAAGCTCAGTTTTTTATAGAACTGGTCATATTGAGGCTGCATTCCAAACTAAGGAATATGACAAAAACAGTGCTGTGAATTCTCAAGTTAGATATGGATAAAAGAATAGAGCTCTTGTCATTGTCAAAGTTACCAATTTTGTTGGCGTTAGTTGAACATAAATTGTTACAAGTAGTTTGAGGCCCATAATAAAGAGCTTTGTATTTCATGATAAGAGATTGGATTTTATCCTGTCAGCACAGTGGAAATAATGACAGTTTTAGCAAGCAAATGACAAATGCATGCAGTGTTTTAGAAATCTGCCAACAATGTAGGAGATGATAGGAAAAGAAGAAGAGCTGTTAAGGCCAGGAAAGCTATACCAATGACACAGGAATTTACTGATTATAGATATAATGTCACTATAGTTAAAGAGAAATGGACAATGAACTGCAAGATTAGGAAAAAGAAACAATGAGACTGGTGACTTCATGGAGGTGTTAAAAGGATATAGGAAATGGAAGCAAGCAGGAGAAAGGAGTCTAAAAATGCTAGAAAGTCTGTAGAATTGAATATTATAGAAAGAGTAAAAAAAGACTTGAAATAAAGGATAATTTTGAAAGAATTAATTTTACAATTTTATGTGATGGAAAGATATCTAAGGATATATAAATATATATATAATATACACACATATATACATTTACATATTAAATTTACATTTTCATATATACATTTATACACACACACACACACAGACACATAGAGCTCTAACTTCTCATCTCAATAATTCCTCAACCCATTCTTAGAAAATAGCCATGATTGCAGACCTAATCATCAAAAAGAAGCCTCCTAATTGCTTGGAACCTATCTCACAAACTGATATGCAAGCATAACTCTCCTTTTCTCCTTGTCTGGAAAATCTTCCCTACCTTATCTATAGCCTGTGTTTTGGGTTGTATTTTCCAGAGGTTTCACTCCATAGATTTTCTTTTCTTTCTATGATTTTCAGTCTCTCCCTTTCCTTTTTCTACCTCCCGTTTATATTTCAACAGACACAAACTATTTCCATATTAGGATAAACAGCATGAAATAAATCCAAATACCTAACCTTGATCTACCACGCCCTCATGAAACCCCTCCCCTTTCAGTACAAGCCTGTGGGGTTCTTTTATTTAAAACAGCTTTTCATGATGCAGTTGCAGAAGCGGACACACTGAGTGAAGAAAGCTTTAAGGACTCTACACTTATCACGCAGTTGTTATGTGATAATCTGACACTAAGGACTTCAGACATGCAGGGTGATGGTCAAGGGCAGAATAAAGAAGCACTGCAGGACGTGGAAGATGAAAATCAGTGAGATACAAAAGCCAACAAGAGAAACCATCTCTGACCACCCTAGACCTTCCCATCTCACCCCTCTTGGAAATTCCCCCATTGTCATTGAGAACCACCAAATCGGACTTTTTACATTTGGTCTCAGTATTTAAGTTCCTTCCCTGTCGGGTTTTTTTCTTTTTCTTTTTTTAACAGTTTTCAAAAGTTCTCTAAAGCAAGAGTGAATGTCTGTGGATTTCACTGGTCCCAGCTTTTAGGTTCTTTAAGAACACTAACAGGACAGCATAGAGATTTTTTTCAGCATCACTGTACAGTCTCCTGCCAGAAGTGGCAAATCACCATTAGAAATGGAATTACATTTGAAAATCATTAGAATTTTACATCATGCAAGCGTCTAAGAGAGAGGCTAATCACACTATAGAAGTGTATGTGGTATTATTTTCCCTTTTTCTAATTGTTTAAATTGAATTTTATACCAATGTTTAAAATTAATTGGATGTTAGCTTGAGGTGGTAAAAGGTTGTTTGGGGAGTTTGTTGTAATGGCTTTGCTGTAAAAAAAGTGTTTCAAACTCTGCTGAAATGTTGCTGAAAAGCATGGTGCTGGTAACAGTTCAACAATCTGTGGCTGTCCATTCTTGCCTACTTTTCCTGTCCCTCTGAAACAGGTTAGCATTGAAGGTGGAATAGAAAAGCCTGTATGTGTGTTCAATTCCTTGTTTCTTTTCCTTCCCTCTCTGCCTGGGCTCCACCCCTCCCCTCCTTCACTGACTCAACCTCTTTTATTCAGTATGTGTAACTTGAAGCTAATTTGTACTACTGGATATCTGACTGGAGCCACAGATACAGAATCTGTATTGTTCTTACTGAAACACAGAATGGATTAACATTAAGCTTGAGTAAAACAAACCTAAATTAAAAATGACAAAAAAAAAAGTCTAAACACTGTTCAAGGTGAACACATTTCACCTACCTTCAGTTTACTTATATTTATATTACCATTTATATTGCCCTGTCATAACACCACTGAAACTGCCCTCCATAAAGTATCACATTATTGACTTACTCCTAAATGTGTTCAGTTCAGTTCAATCACTCAGTCATGTTGGACTTTTTGCAACCCCATGGACTACAGAACGCCAGGCTTCCCTATCCATTATCGCTCCTGGCGTTTGATCAAACTCATGTCCATCAAATCAGTGATGCCATCTAACCATCTCATCTTCTGTCATCCCCTTCTCCTCCTGCCTTCAGTCTTTCCCAGCATCTGGGTCTTTTCTAATGAGTCAGTTCTTCACATCAGGTGGCCAAAGTATCAGAGCTTCAGCTACAGCATCAGTCCTTCCAATGCATATGCAAGACTGATTTCCTTTAGGATTGACTAGTTGGATCTTGCAGTCCAAGGGACTTCAAGAGTCTTCTCCAACAACACAGTTCAAAAGCATCAATTCTTCAGTGCTCAGCTTTCTTTATGGTCCAACTCACACCCATACATGACTACTGGAAAAATCATAGCTTTGACTACATGGACCTTTGTTGGTAAAGTAATGTCTCTTCTTTTTAAAATGCTGTCTAGGTTTGTCATAGCTTCTGTCCTAAAACTATAGAAGACTTTTAGACCGTATTTCATTTGCTTTCTTAGTAAGATTTGATACTATTGACCTGCTTTTCTTTTGTGAATGAGTTTCTTTTTAATCTTGTAAAAACACAATTGCCTGCATCCTATTCTATGTTGTGCACCCCTTGGTCTCTTTTTAAATCTGTGCCTTAAAAGTTTGTGATGCTGAGGGCTTAGTCCTTGCAGCCATCTTTTCTAAATCTGCCTTTATTATCTTGTCTATTATTAAATCTCCTTTTATTATCTTGTCTATTATTAAATTTCCTTTTATTATCTTGTCTATTCCTTTGGCTTTGCTTACCATCTGTATGTTGAGGAATCCAATAGTATATTTCTCTATCCCCTTTCCTTCACCTAAATTCCAGAATCACATATGCTCACTAATTTCATAAAAACAAGTTCTGGGTTTTCTAATAGGCATCATATTCCAACTTGTTTCATAGAAATAAGTTCTAGATTTTCTTATAGGTATCAGATTTGTCCAAGCCAAAAATGTGTGGCTCAGCTGGTAAAGAATCTGTCTGTAACCTGGGAGACTTTGGTTCGATCCCTGGGTTGTGAAGATCCCCTGGAGATGGAAAGGCTACTCACTCCAGTATTCTGGCCTGGAGAATTCCATGGATTGCCCATAGGGTCACAAAGAGTCAGACACAACTGAGTGACTTTCACTTCACTTCACTTCACTTCACTTCACTTCACTTCACTTCACTTCACTTCACTTCACACTATATCAATTAATCATCGAGTCTTGCTTTAAGAATATTATATAACCAGGTAATTTGGAATATAAATAATTTCTAAGAAGCTTCAAAATATAATTTTAAAACTGCTGACAATATTTTTGGACACAGCAATTGTCCAAAATTTGGAGTTTCAATTTGTTTTGGAAAAATCCCTAGAATTATTCTTTTATTATATAAATACAAAGTGATTTCTCATCCATTGTTCTTGGGAAAAAACTGTGAAGTTCCTACTGATCTCTTAAGTAGTGACTATAACTTAAAACACTGGAGTGCTTATTTAGCAGAACTGTTTCCTTGAAGAGTGAGAGAAATATTTATTATTTGGGGTTTTTGGGATTTCCCCTCTTTTATTCTAAATATATATGTTGACAGTACTATCTCTGAAGAGTTTTATTCATGGAAGCAGTGAGGGGTGGTTGACGGTGTATGTGTGTTTGTTTGCACGTGTGCTTGGGGTAAATGCACACATCAGTGCCTGTAAGTGCGTGTATCACAGTAAAGAGTTACCTAGAGGAGACAGGAAGCAGAGATGAGAGACAGTAGGAAAAAGGTAGAGAAATATCGTCACCCCACGTAGTTGACATGATCCTAAACAAAAGGGCCATATTCCCTTTCTAGACTGAAAGTCGTCATGTCTCTTTATTCTACATGGAGTAGAGCTCAAGTTTCTTCGCTTAAGAAATCCCACATCCTTGTGGTTTTACCAATAAATATTTTCTCTTCCTATCTGTGTCAGTTTAAAGTGCTTTAACAGAGTAATATAGACAGTGGTTTAGATAAGAAAAATTTATTTTTCACAGTTTCAAAGGCTGGAAGACTGAGATCAGGGTGTCAATATGGACTTGTTCTTGGTGAGGGCCCACCTTCTGATTCACAGGCAATTACCTTCTCCCTGTATCCTGATGTGACAGAGAGAAAATATTCTGGTTTATTCATTTCTTTGTAAGGGCACTGGTCCCATCATGGGGTCTCTATCCTTATGACCTAAACTAATCCTAATTATTTATCAAAGACTCACCTCCAAATACTAACACATTGGCGATTAAGGTTTTAGCATATACATTTGGGGAAGACACAAACATTCAGTCTATAGCAGCTACTGTTTTTAATGGCTACACTACGGTTAGAAAAAAAAAGCAAAACAAAAAACTTTTGTTGATTAGGACATCTTTTCCTTAAACATTTTAATCATTGATGAAGTTTTATTGAGATTTTCATTCAACTGTCCTGGAAATGCAATCAATGGACAGGACAGCTCAGTTCCAATACAGGCTCTGTTACTAAGCAGAGCCACTGCGTAAGTCATTTAGCTTTCTGATGCTTTAGTTTCCTCTTTTAAAAATAAGGATATTGAGCTGGATGACTTCTAAAAAATTCTTCATTTATAAAGTTCTGGTTATATGATTGAAAAATGTAGCATGTACCATGCAATGGTTGTTAAAATATTTTATCAGTGCAGTTATTTCACTTTAAAGCTCCCCAAAATAGATACTTTTAGCAATAAGTATTTCAAATATCATTTTTAAGACAACAATATTTTTAAAAGGATCTTAAAGAGTAGAGTAAAGAGAAAGCTGTTTTTTTTCAAACCTCTACTAATTGCTGGAAACTCTCTTTACACCAAAAAAGCCAGGAGTCCTGCAGGCTATACAATTAGTCCAATCTGTGCTGTTAAATAATCCCATAAGCACAGTGCTGGTAGGGGGCCTATATGCCTCTTTGTGATGTGGCACTGGAAATCTTATAGGATTCTAAGAATGAGAAATAATTGCCTTTTAATGCCAGTGCAGTCTTTAGCAGGTATGCCAAGGAGAGCAAACAGCACACAGCAATTTGGTAAGGGTGAATATCTTCTCAGACAGGGGCATATGACCACTTGAGCTTTTCTTCCACCAAGATGACTTCCAGCCAAAGCATAAAGTCCCCACTAAATATTACTGAATAATGTTAAATAAACAATTCAGACTTACACCAGAAATATATGCTGCTGCTGCTGCTAAGTCACTTCAGTCGTGTCCAACTCTGTGCGACCCCATAGACTGCAGCCCACCAGGCTCCCCCGTCCCTGGGATTCTCCAGGCAAGAACACTGGAGTGGGTTGCCATTTCCTTCTCCAATGCATGAAAGTGAAAAGTGAAGTCGTTCAGTCGTGTCCGACTCTCAGCGACAAGATCTAAATTAATAATATATTTTTCTACTGCTGTATTCTCATACTGTGCATCAAAGACAGTTTCCTGACTGAAAGGCTATATATTGTAGGCTTATAGACTATAAACTGAACAATAAACAAATCTATACATTTTCTTCTCATAAGCCACCTTTCTCCCCCTAAGATACCCCAGTCATGTTTTCCAAAACATATTTTACAAACATTTCACAATCAAAGCTGACAAAGATATTAACATGTCTTAGTGGCTATGCTCAAGGCTTTCATGTGAATAAGTAGACTATACAAAAATCAAGTGAAAGCTGAGATGTTAGCATTAATCTAAACTGTCCACTTTGCCAGTAAAAGTCTTCTTTGCTCTTGGTTGGTGGCATATAGTAGCTCATAAAAAGCAAGGAACATTAAAAAAAAAATACAAACTCCATGTTTACATATGCATTTAAAAAAAACTAGGAAATATCTGATGATATACAAGGTATACAAGACGAAGGAGTATTTAGCATAAGTATGAAGGGCTGGGAACAGGATAAGCATAGTAAAGTAATCAACTTCAGTGCAAAATTTAAGAGAATAGCAAAACCTTCAATAATCAAGGTATATCTAATATGATATTTTTTAAAATAACATGCCCAACTTTCATGATACAATCTAAAAAATTAAATAAAAACTGTGTGTTACAGATTTTTTTCACTTTCAGTTCAGTCTCTAGTATGGCTTGACTTTTTTCTTGTTAGACTTTGAAGCTTAGAAAAAATTCTGAATTTAAGATAAAAGCTTCAGTGTAACATTCTAGTATTGCTCTATTTTGGCACTAACCACATTTTGCAGATGTAGATTAGAGTCTGCCTCACTTACGTTCTAAACGTATTCCTTATGTCTCTTCAAGAGTATGCTAAGATCTTCAAGCCAAGAATCATGTCTTCTATTTCATATGCTGTGTTACACATGCATGATTGCATGATTAATCCTTATTAATAAATGGGTTGGATTAAATGTCTGCTGATAATATAGCTTTCCCATTAATTCTTAAGCTCTCTTTCCAATATGCCAAAATAAATACAGAACAAAATAGATGTACTTTGAGGGATAAGAGGATGATCCAGAGAGATGATATGGGGTGGGAGGGGGCTTCAGGAATGGGAGCTCGTGTACACCTATGGCTGACTTATGTCAATGTATGGCAAAACCAATACAGTACTGTAACGTAGAATAAAGTAAAAATACAATTAAAAAAGAATTTATATTATGATATATGTTTTGAATGTTTTGAAATGTATTATGTTTCATCTTTCTTTCAAAAGAATATAAGTTGGCTGTCAAATTATATAAAAGTACATCAAAGCTGCATATTGTCACCTTGCTTATTTAACTTATATGCAGAGTATATCATATGAAATGCTGGGCTGGATGAAGCATAAGCTGGAATCAAAACTGCCAGGGGAAATATCAATAACTTCAGATATGCAGATGACACCACCCTTAAGGTAGAAAGCAAAGAACTATAGAGCTTCTTGATGAAAGTGAAGAGGAGAGTGCAAGAGTTGGCTTAAAGCTCAACATTCAGAAAACTAAGATCATGGCATCTGGTCCCATGACTTCATGGCCAATAAATGGGGAAACAATGGTAACTTAGAGACTTTATTTTTTAGGGCTCCAAAATCACTGCAGATGGCGACTGCAGCCATGAAATTAAAAGACGCTTGCTCCTTGGAACGAAAGCTATGATCATCTTAAAGCATTAAAAAGCAGAGATATTACTTTGCCAATAAAGGTTCATCTAGTCAAAGCTATGGTTTTTCCAGTATCATGTGTGGATGTGAGAGTTGGACTATAAAGAAAGCTGAGGGCCAAAGAATTGATGCTTTTGAACTGTTGTGCTGGAAAAGACTCTTGAGAGTCCCTTGGATTGCAAGGAGATCCAATCAGTCAATCCTAAAGGAAATCAGTCCTGAATATTCATTGGAAGGACTGATGTTGAAGCTGAAACTCCAATACTTTCAATACTTTGGCCACCTGATGTGAATAACTGACTCATCAGAAAAGACCCTGATGTTGGGAAAGATTGAAGGCAGGAAGAGAAGGGGATGATAGAGGATGAGATGGTTGGATGGCATCACTGACTCGCTGGATATGAGTTTGAGGAAGCTCTGGGAGTTAGTGGTGGGCAGGGAAGCCTGGCATGCTGCAGTCCATGGGGTCCAAACAGTCAGACACAACTGAGCGACTGAACTTACTGACTGTACCTTTGTGGAAATAACAAGGAAAATATTCTATTTCCAATTTATCAATGTAACCGAGATAGATTATTTTTTGAAAAAGTGGTTTACTGGGAAGTATAAGAAAAGCAGATAGTGAATAACAGAAAAATAAGCTATGAAGTATTTAACTTACATATTTCTAATGGTAGTTTCTTTTTAATAGAAAATAAAAATATGGTCAGCCTAAAAATATAAGTTAAGTATGTTTTAATTTTTATCAAATGCAAATCAATGTAAGAGAACAATGAAACTTCTAAAATCCAGATATGGACTATGTCCGTCAGTCAGTCAGTCAGTCAATTTGACTATCCTTTCATTTCCTTTTGCTGATTAATTTTTCTCATGTTTTACTTATATGTAATTGTAACTATTACAGAATCAGTAAGACTTTGTTTACAAAGAAACATCTATAATTTTTGCAACATGTAGGAGAAATTTCCTATTTACAGTTTTCTATCATTGGAGATACCTTATATACCTAGCCTCTGCCAAATAGGTACTCTGCCTTTACGTTGATGTTCATAAATTGCCTTAAGTCCTTTTATTTTTTATGTTATATAGTTTTCCATAGCACATATTCTAGTTTTTCCGTATGACGGCTTAATTCTGATTTGAATTGTGTCCCCAAAATTTGTATGTTGAAGAGCTAATCCCCAGTATCTCAGAATGTGGTCTTAGTTGGCAACAGTGTTTTTACAGAGGGGATTCAGCCAAAATAAGGCCATTGTTCAGTTCAGTTCAGTCACTCAGTCATGTCTGACTTTTTGCAACCTCATGGACTGCAGCACACCAGTCTCCTTGTTCCATCACCAACTCCCAGAGCTTGCTTAAACTCATGTCCATTGAGTCGGTGATGCCATCCAACCATTACACCCTCTGTTGTCTCCTTCTCCTCATACCTTCCTTCTTTCCCAGTATCAGGGTCTTTTCCAGTGAGTCAGCTCTTCTCATCAGATGGCCAAAGTATTGGAGCTTCAGCTTCAGCATCTGTCCTTCCAAGGAATATTCAGGACTGATTTCCTTTAGGATGGACTGGTTTGATCTCCTTGCAGTCCAAGAGACTCTCCAGAGTCTTCTCCAACTCCACAGTTCAAAGCATCAGTTCTTCAGTGCTCAGCTTTCTTTATGTTCCAACTCTCACATTCATACATCACTACTGGAAAAACCAAAGCTTTGACTAAATGGACCTTTGTTAGCAAGGTAATGTCTCTCCTTTTTAATATGCTGTCTAGGTCATTGGAATGGACTCTAATCCAGTACAACATGTCCTCATAAAAAAAGGGAAATTTGGAGACAGACTCACACAGGCAGAATGTCATGTGGAGATGAAGGCAGAGATAAGAGTAATGCTTCTATAAACCCTTCGACAAGCCAAGGAATGCCAAAGAGAGCCAGCAAACCAGCAGGAACCAGAGAGGCAGGGGCTAGGTTCTTTCCTCACAGTCCTCATAAGGAATCAACTCTGCTGACAGTTTGATCCTTGGACTTTTAGCCTTCAGAACTGTGAGGCAATACAGAATTGTTTTTTAAGCCACCCAGTTTGTGTTGCTTAACTACCACACCATAGCAAACTATACAGTGACAAAATCAACATTTAATTTAGATTTCAACCAACTGAAATTTTAAGAAGTGCATAATCAGTTGGCTTGGAAAAAATTACAATTTTTGAAAGAGATTATTTTGTATGTTGGCTTTATCTCTTACCTTTTCATACAACATAAATACTGCAGTCCATGGGGTCCAAACAGTCAGACACAACTGAGCGACTGAACTTACTAACTGTACTTTTGTGGAAATAACAAGGAAAAGATTCTATTTCCAATTTATCAATGTAAATACCTATATGTCATTGATCTAAAAGGCAGGTGCATGAGTGCTAAGTTGCTTCCGTCGTGTCCGACTCTTTGTGATCCTATGAACTATAGCTGCCAGGTTCTTCTGTCCATGGAATTTTCCAGGAAAGACTATTGGAGTGGGTTGCCATTTCCTCCTCAAGCGGATCTTCCCAACCCAAGGATTGGACCTGCATCTCAGGTGCTCCTGCATGGCAGGTGAACTTTTTTTAACCACTAATGTCACATGGGAAACCCCCAGACTAAGCATAGAGGAAAGAATGATGTTTATATTTAGTATGTAATCAGAAAAGTAAAGTCATATGAGGACAGAGACTAAATAAAGTTTGAAGGATGAATTGTATTTTTTGCTTGGACAAGTGTGCAACTGACATTTCAGACAAGGTAACAAGGGCTAATAGAGGCAATAAACATATTTAGAGAACTCAAGTAGTTTGGTAAGGCCATGGCAAAAACTGCATTCATGGAGGAAACAGGTTAATCCATAGGTGGTGATGAGAATCATTCCGTATAAGAAGTAACTGGGCTTCTCAGCTGGCACAGTGGTAAAGAATCTGCCTGCCAATACAGGAGATGCAAGAGATGCAGATTTGATTCCTGGGTCAGAAAGATCTGTTGGAGGAGGAAACGGCACCCATTCCCCTATTTCTGACTTGAAAATCCATGGACAGAGGAGTAGACTGGCAGGCTACAGTCCAGGGGATCACAAATAGTGGGATATAACTGAGGGACTGAGCACACCAGAAGTCACTAAAAGAAAAATACTGGGGATGGTATAAATACAATTTTCACTTAAAAAAAAAAATTCTAATGGAGGGCTAGAGGACAGTTGCATAGAGTGGCTGTTGCTGCTGCTTAGTCATGTCAGCTGTGTCAGACTTTGTGCGACCCCACCCCATGGATTGTATAGCCTGCCAGGCTTCTCTGGCCATGGGACTCTCCAGGCAAGAATACTGGAGTGGGTTGCCATTCTCTTCCTCATGCATAGAATGGAGGTACCAGTAATTATTTTTGCAATTACAATCATCTCATATGTCCACTAGGTTGTGCCCTGTACAGCTCTAGGGACACCATTCTCAAACTCCACTGGTAGTGCTGCATCCTACAAGCAATATTTACGAGGAGGGACACTGAGGCCCTAAATTGATATTATAAGGATGCACGGCGCAAGCTTAAGAAATAAAATTGAAACAAAACAGAAAACTATTGGATACGGAGTAAAGGTAGAAGAAGGAGTCTAAGTGATTTTACATATTTTGTCTTTCATTGCTAACACTACTCCAATAAGACAGTAAATGTAGTAAACAAAAATAAAAACAAAACTGCAGTTTTGAATGGAGTCTGCAGAAGACAAAAATATTCTGTTAGTTTCTTTTCCCTCCAATAGTCATAGGTTAATATTTAAATGGAAATGTTTAAAAAACAACATTGTGTTCAAACTGATTTTGAATTTAAATAGTATTCCATTTGTAAAAGGATCCTGGCATATGGCATACAACTGTCAGCTCCAAAATGTTTCTACCATTGGCCCTCCTCTCTTCCCCAAATGTTGGACTATTTAATTGTTTAGAACAAAGGAAAATGGAGTTAAGTGGCCTAGTTAACAAATTTCTGATTTCAAACATTGCATAAATCAAAGCTAATACATTTCACTATTAAGGTCCATTCCATAGCCAACTGACTTTGTACCCAGTGAAAATTTAGCTGCTGACATGTTTTTAAAACATTTTATTCAATTAATCGATTCTAAGTACTCTTTCATTGAAAGAATAAATAAAAGGGATAGTGAGATAGTTGGATATAAGGCAACACTATAGCTATAAATAAATGTCAGTACAATAGCCAAGAGCTTCTACATACCCTAAGTCAGTGAAATTGTCACATTTTAAAAAAGGGATTGCTAAAATGTATTCAGATTAAAATTTAACTTCCTGTGTATAAAGTATTTAAATAATTTTTCAGAGAAAAAAAGAGAAAGAAGATACAAGCAGACAGAAGTAAGTTTAAACAATACTGAAGATTGTAAGTAGATACAAATAAGTACATGAAGATGTCCTGATGGTCAACATATTGATAGAATGTCTGCTTCTTCTCTCATTCATGAGAACCATTTAGGAAAAGTGTGGTTTTCAAAAAGTAGGTGGTCCGGTGGGATTGAGTGCTACACTTGGAACAGATTTCTGACCACAGTGCCAAAGGAGAAAAATGGCCCAGGAATTCAGGAACCTATCCAGTTGGTAATAATATTTTCCAAAATTAACATGAAATACTTTATTCAGTCTTATTTTTACTGGATTGAATCTGAATGATTTTACTTTGTTATCTCATTAGTTTGGTTTAAGCCTTGTTGATATGGCATGTAAACAAAATATTTCTCCCTTTGTACAGGAAAAGAGGTTAAAAGCACCAAAATTTAAGTTGAAAAACAGCCCAACTGCTATCACTTTTTCTATTCTTCTCCTCTATGGCAATATGATTGTAATAAAACTATACATACCTTTCTGCAGGGTCAAAATTTAGCCCAAGATTATCATTATTTACATCAAAATAACAGTCATAAAAGTGATCTGGAATCTCCATTAGTTTCTTAGTTTATCAGTTCAGTTCTGTCACTCAGTCGGGTCTAACTCTTTCCTACTCCATGAACCACAGCACACCAGGCCTCCCTGTCCATCACCAACTCCGGGAGTTTACCCAAACTCATGTCCATGGAGTCGGTGATGCTATCCAACCATCTCATCCTCTGTCTTCCTGTCCTCTTCTCCTCCTGCCCTCAATCTTTCCTAGCATCAGGGACTTTTCAAATGAGTCAACTCTTTGCATCAGGTGGCCAAAGTATTGGAGTTTCTGCTTCAACATTAGTCCTTCCAATGAACACCCAGGACAGATCTCCTTTAGGATGGACTGGTTGGATTTCCTTGCAGTCCAAGGGACTCTCAAGAGTCTTCTCCAATACCACAGTTCAGCATCAATTCTTCAGCACTCAGCTTTCTTTATAGTCCAAATCTCACATCTATACATGACCACTGGAAAAAACATAGCCTTGACTAGACAGACCTCTGTTGACAAAGTAATGTATCTGCTTTTTAATACGCTATCTAGGTTGGTCACAACTTTCCTTCAAAGGAGTAAGCATCTTTTTATTTCATGGCTGCAGTCACCATCTGCAGGGATTTTGGAGCCCCCCAAAATAAAGTCTGACACTGTTTCCACTGTTTCTCCATCTATTTGCCATGAAGTGATGGGACTGGATGCCATGATCTTAGTTTTCTGAATGTTGAGCTTTAAGCCAACTTTTTCACTCTCCTCTTTCACTTTCATCAAGAGGCTCTTTAGTTCTTCTTCATTTTCTGCCATAAGGGTGGTGTCATCTGTATATCTAAGTTATTGATATTTCTCCTGGCAATTTAGATTCCAGCTTGTACTTCATCCAGCCCAGCGTTTTTCATAATGTACTCTGCATAGACGTTAAATAAGCAAGGTGACAATTCCAAAAATAAAGTCTGACACTGTTTCCACTTTTTCTCTGTCTATTTCCCATGAAGTGATGGGACTGGATGCCATGATCTTAGTTTTCTGAATGTTGAGCTTTAAGCCAACTTTTTCACTCTCCTCTTTCACTTTCATCAAGAGGCTCTTTAGTTCTTCTTCATTTTCTGCCATAAGGGTGGTGTCATCTGTATATCTAAGTTATTGATATTTCTCCTGGCAATTTAGATTCCAGCTTGTACTTCATCCAGCCCAGCGTTTTTCATAATGTACTCTGCATAGACGTTAAATAAGCAAGGTGACAATATACAGCCTTGACGTACTCCTTTTCCTATTTGGAACCAGTCTGTAGTTCCATGTCCAGTTCTAACTGTTGCTTCCTGATCTGCATATAGGTTCCTCAAGAGGCAGGTCAGGTGGTCTGGTATGCCCATCTCTTGAAGAATTTTTCCACCATTTTTTTGTGATCCACACAGTCAAAGGCTGTGGCATAGTCATTAAAGAAGAAATAGATGTTTTTCTGGAACTCTCTTGCTTTTTCCATGATCCAGCAGATGTTGGCAATTTGATCTCTGGTTCCTCTGCCTTTTCTAAAACCCGTTGGAACATCTGGAAGTTCACGGTTCACATATTGCCAAAGCCTGGCTTGAAGAATTTAGTGTCAAAGAAAACTCAGATCCACGTTAGAATTTTTATTTAAATATCAGTTGAAACCAAACAATAGAAACATCAGATACTGATTTCTTTAAAGATTTAACTTGAATCTAATTCCACATTTTTTACTTTCTAAATCTCTTTAAAGTTTATATCATCATGCAGATTATTTTCATAGCCACTTGACCAACACAGGATGGAAAATTTAAAATGCTGGTGAAATATTTTTTTAAAAGGCCTAGACTCATAAAAGTAAAATATTCCACATATGTGAAGATTAATCCTTTTAGCTTTATTTTCTTTAATAGCATTTTTTAAAACTGTATATGATACTGAACCAACTACTTTATCTGAGCAGTATCTGTATTACTCTTATCACCGCCATGAATGAGAGATTGAATGCACACTATTTTCACATGTGTAACAACTCATGACAAAACAAATGATGGAGAAAGATTCACCTCATGCCTCTCTTTTAATGTTTCACTACAATAAGATATTTACTTTTAATTCCAGGAAGATTCCAAAAATAACTTAAGTAATTTAAAACTCATTATACAATCAAAAATATGTGATCAATAATTTTGTTTTCACTGATGAGTTTAAAGTTGTGTGTATTTTTTTTTCCTGTCACATCCAGATATCAGATATATTTGCTAAATTTAAACTTTGGCAGCATCTTATCAGTTCTACTACTCTGTGGCTTAAAGACATATTGCAACTCTAGGAGCATGTGTTTGACAATGTTGTAAAGCAGCTGGTACAGACGAAAGCTGGCAGAATACATGGCAGAGAATAAAATAAGACTTTGCTAGTGGCCATTGGTAAGTTTTTTTGTTTTGAATATAAATTGTTACTAGAGCGGTCTTGTTAGCAACTGTCTTTATTATAGTATTTTGAATGTCTATATTTTTTAAATAAAAAAGTAAAGTTTCTATTAGCTCAGTTCAGGCACTCAGACATTTCTGACTCTTTGCAACCCTATGGAAGCACACCAGTCTTCCCTGCCCATCACCAACTCCCAGAGCTTGCTCACACTCACCGGTGATGACTTTGCTCAGTGAGTCGCTGATGCCATCCAGTCATCTCATCCTCTGTCATCCCCTTCTCCTTCTGCCTTCAATCTTT
>SJYC01149123.1:0-10742 GCA_006408675.1 Madoqua kirkii | reverse complement strand
TCATAAGATTTTGAAATAGTACTCAAATTCTATACTTTAACATTTTTCTTAGTACATTGTCATAAATAAAACACATCAGTGAATTAGGTCACACAATTAGTATTTAATGAACACCATTTAGTTGAGAATATTCATGTGCAAATCTATTGATACATACCTGTACGCAGTTGTGTTGAATATATACCAAGGAATAAAAGTTCTGAATTGGAGAACATGTATATTAAGCTTCAGCAGATTCTGTCAAACATTTTTACCAAAATGAAACACTGAACAATAAATATAGTCCCTATATATCCTTGTCTAGAATCCACAGAAGAAACAGAAAAGTAAACAACAAATTAAAAGTATGTTGATAAACACAGCAATAGAGGTTCACAACAGAGTGCTAAATACTACAATGTGCTTTTGTATACATATATAAACATAAACATATACTGAAGCTTGCAAATAATATATTATTATTACTATCATCTTAGAATATCAATGCTTCTGTATTGTAAAATAATTGACATTGGAAACTTAAACAATTGACTCCCATGAGAAAAAGTAATATTTTATTTTGTTTAGGAATTTGCTGAATAATGCCCTACATGCCATTTGCTTGAAATCTAGAATAGTAATGTTCAGTTTAAGTTGATTCCAGATGTTCAGCTCTATGGAGTTATTTTCAGGATTCTTTAAGTGCTAAACTTTTTCCTCCCCTTCTGTCTGATTTAGATACCAATTCTCTGGCAATCTCTGATTATAGAAATTATCACACTTTACTTCCCAGAAGAATAGACTGCGTCAAGTGTCACCATGTGCTAATTAGGAAAAATTCTCCTGATACAGCCATCTGTCTGTCCCTGACACACTTTGGGAATATGCTTTTGCATATGAACATTGAAGGGTGGATAACTAAAACTACAGTTTTGGGGACAAAGGGAGTTTTTTTACTGTATTATAAACCTTAATGAAAGTTACATTAAAAAAAATCACCACAGTCAAGCCACTGAGACTTGGAAAATAAGCACTACTTGGTGGTGATGACACTGTAGACAGGAAGGAACAGCCACAGTGGTGACAAACCATATTTCTGAGCTGCCTCAACTATCTGGATCCAAGCCAAGGACATCAGGTCTCTATTAGCACCTGTAACAAGGAGAGACTAGATGCATCCCAGTTTTTAAAAGAGAGGTTGCTCAGAGGTCAGCAGTTTCAGAGGTTTGCTGTGGGGGACACATCTGAGTACACTAACAAGAAATCATAGCAAACTGAAGATTACTGCTCCAAGGAACCATGTAAGTAGTCTTAGTTGGGAAGGCAGGAACTGTGTTTTACTTACCATCATATCTCCGACACTTTTCAATGAAAGACACAATTGTAGTTACTTGACATATATTTGATGAATAGTAGAAAAAATGAAATTCCAAGTAAAATAAAAATTTAAAAAAAACCACTATGATAGAATAAACATCAAGTTGAATGAGCTATTTGGAAGTCAAGATAAATACACTGGGCTATGTGTAGAAGTAGTGTGTGGGTGTAGGTATGTATACACTGTAAAAAAACTCATAAGGTATTAGGGCTGGAAGGCCCTTTAGGAGCCATCTAATGTAGCTCATGTCATTCAAAGAGGAACATGTCTGCCTGTACTTAAACTTCTAACAAGTAATGTACACTGGGATGGTGAGTTGAGTTCAGAATTCTGTCTTTTGGTTTAGTTATTTTTTTCAACTAGACAATGATGCTTCCTTGGGGGTTATAACAGTAAGTATTGGGGAATATAAAATCCTGTTCTTTTCATATTATGTGTACATCTGGATACATTATAATAGAACTTTGGAGGGGGGTGATACAATACTTATAGATAAAAGTAAAGGTTCATTAAGACAGCAAGAATTCAATTATGACAGCAATTAAAAGATGGTTGAACTATTGGGCCTAAAAGTGAAGACATTGAATATGAATATATTCGCTTTATGAATAGACTAAGAATAATTTGTAAATTATTACATATGGATTCCCAATGAAATCTTATGCCTAAATAAAGTATATTTTCTATCCTATACCATATGTTTGGGCTTCTGTGGTAGCTCAGCTGATAAAGATTCCGCCTGCAATGCAGGAGACCCCAGTTTGATTCCTGGGCTGGGAAGATCCTCTGGAGAAGGGTTATGCTACCCACTCCAGTATTCTTGGGGTTCTCTGGTGGTTCAGATGGTAAAGAATTTGCCTGCAATGTGGGAGACCTGGGTTTGATTCCCATTTTGGAAGATCTCCTGGAGGAAGGCATGGCAACCCACTCCAGCATTCTTGCTTAGAGAATCCCCATGGACAGAGGAGCCTGGCAGGCTACATTCCATAGGATGGTAAAGAGTTGGACCTGGCTGAGCGACTAAGCACACACACAAACCACTTATTTATATATATCATTAAAATATAATTTGTACTGTTTTATAAGGCAATAAAATTTTTAACTACAGGTATTTTTCGAGTACTAGTGCTTACATTAACTCTGAGTAATAGAAACAAATTGATCTGTGGATACCTCCTGTGTATTATTTCTCACTGGTCAAATTTCTCTCCATGAGTTATTAAATCCCCAGCTCTTTAAGATGAGCTCATACCACAAGGCAGCTATTCACCTGAGTCTGAAAGTGGTAGGAGAATCCCAAATGTTTTCCACTGCTCTGTCATGGGGGACTCTGTTGGGGAAGCTATTCAAATGCAGCTGAAATAAGGTGGCAGGGGGCGGGGGCTGGTTCTATAGTTACTTTGGTTACCCAGGGGAAGAAGAGACAGCCAAAAGTGTTGAGAGAGATGAGGTGTTTCTAAGACAATAAGAGAAAATAAAACCAGAGAAGGGAAAAACTAATAATTGGCATCATTTTGTGGTGAGCATGAGGATACAGCAGTACCCATAAGTTAAGTAACTTGCCCAAGATGATATATTAGCTAGAAAATGGCAAGTTCAGGGCCTGAATCCAAATGTTTCTGGCCAAAGCCAGTGCTCTTAATTTTACAGTGAACTGACTCCAGCTCAGTTTAAATGGCATGCGGCATAAAACAATAAATATTTATGGAACACTTACCATGCATCCAACAAACTATGAGGAGTCATAAAGAAAGTTATGAGGTACCTCATTGTGGTTCTGATTTGCATTTCTCTGATAATGAGTGATGCTGAGCATCTTTTCATGTGTTTGTTAGCCATCTGTATGTCTTCTTTGGAGAAATGTCTATTTAGTTCTTTGGACCATTTTTTGATTGGGTAGTTTGTTTTTCTGGAATTGAGCTACAGGAGTTGCTTGTATATTTTTGAGATTAGTTGATGTACCATTTCACACCAGTCAGAATGGCTGTGATCCAAAACTCTACAAGCAATAAATGCTGGAGAGGGTGTGGAGAAAAGGGAACCCTCTTACACTGTTGGTGGGAATGCAAACTAGTACAATCACTATGGAGAACAGTGTGGAGATTCCTTAAAAAACTGCAAATAGAACTGCCTTATGACCCAGCAATCCCACTGCTGGGCATACACACCAAGGAAACCAGAATTGAAAGAGACGTGTACCCCAGTGTTCATCGCAGCACTGTTTATAATAGCCAGGACATGGAAGCAACCTAGATGTCCACCAGCAGATGAATGGATAAGAAAGCAGTGGTACATATATACAATGGAGTATTACTCAGCCATTAAAAAGAATACATTTGAATCAGTTCTAATGAGGTGGATAAAACTGGAGCCTATTATACAAAGTGAAGTAAGCCAGAAAGAAAAATACCAATACAGTATACTAACACATATGCATGGAATTTAGAAAGATGGTAACGATAACCCTGTATGCAAGACAGCAAAAGAGACACAGAAGTGTAGAACAGTCTTTTGGACTCTGTGGGAGAGGAAGAGGGTGGGATAATTTGGGAGACTAGCATTGAAACATGTATATTATCAAATGTGAAATGAATCGCCAGTCCAGGTTTGATGCAGGATACAGGATGCTTGGGGCTGGTGCACTAAGACGACCCAGAGGGATGGTATGGGGAGGGAGGAGGGAGGGGGTTCAGGATGGGGAACATGTGTACACCCGTGGTGGATTCATGTTGATGTATGGCAAAACCAATACAATATTGTAAAGTAATTAGCCTCCAATTAAAATAAATAAATTAAAATTTTAAAAAAGGAATAAAAAAAGAAAGTTATGAGGGCAGTAAGTAAGAAAATAATTCTAAATTAACTTATCTAGACCATAGTGTATAGGAGATCAAAGAAACATTAAGGTCATTTCACATTGTTTGTTATGGGAGATGTGATCTGGATAAAGTGGATTGAACTTTTAATGATTTGAGTCATTAAAGAATGGGCAAATGTATATGCATGCATGCACATGAAAAAATAGGATCTATGGGCTTTCGAACAGAAATGTAAGTTGTACAACAATATATTTAGTAATACCAGCTATTACGGAAGAAATATTATGTGGTACAGAAACCAGTCAGACTGAATTGTACAAGCGGCTTAGAAGTGGTTACTTCTGTATGGAGAAGCATGAGGGAAGAGCTTCACTTTTTATATTTATACATCTATATTGTTCATTTTTTAATAAATATTTCAAGTGGTTTAAAATATTTAAACCATAAATACTTTGAAATTTTAAACCTTAATTAAAATTATTTAAAGATTTCTTCTCAAATTCCTCTAGGCTCCTGAATAAGTTCAGTTTCCTGAAATTTCTCAAACAAGCTTGCACACTTGATGCTTTTGGAGACTATAAGTGCACCCTTCCCTTTCTGTAAGAGCTGGCTGCCCAGGTCCTACTTGGCTTTAATGAGACCTATGTGGTTGTAGCAACTGTGCCAGCTGGACTTCAGAAGTGCTACTGACTGACTGATTCCGGATGTGCCTCCCTCCTTCCTTCTGAATAGTTTCACTCTGCCTGTACCACTATCCTATGCTGAGTATATGGGAAACATATCTAGGCCCTTTTTGTTCACAGGCCTTCAGATCAGAAAGAAATGGTTCCAAGGAAGCAAGGGAATACCTGGAACTATTATAGAAGATAAAATCCTTGCATTCAAGTTCATGATTTGTAGGGTGGAAACTTTGGGGCCTTTGGATGCCATTGAGTCTATTTTGTCTCAGAAAGTCACATGAATATTTGAAAGAAAGAGGGTGGACTGTGGCAGGCAGCCTCATGGTCAGAGGTCGGCTAGAGATGTTGTTTAACTCCACTTAAGCCTTTTGACAACTGCATCCTCAGCCAACATCTGATTGTAAACCTCATAAGCACCGTAAAGCAGAACTATTGAAATGGCTGCTTTGGATCCTTACAAGTAGAAATCACGAGAGTTTATAAATGGTCATCATCATTTTTTAAGAGGGAGTCAGCAAAACTTTTCTGTAAATGGCCAGATAGAATAAACTTTAGCCTTTGGAGAACATATAGTGTCTTTTGCAAATATTCAATTCTGTTCTTTTAGCATAAAAGTAGCCTTAATAGACAATAATTAACAAGTAAGCATGGACATATTCCAGCAAAAATGTATTTATGGACATTGAAATTTGAACTTTATATAAATTTTACATATTAGAACATATTACACTTATTTTTATTTTCTCAACCACATCCAAATATAAGTAACACTACTGGCTCACAAACTATACAAAAGGCCAGGTTGCTGATTCTTGTTTAAAGGCATTAGATTTTAGGTTAATTTGTTATGCAGCAATAGATGACTATAGAGAGAGGGATCATCAAATACTCTAAATAAGAAAACCTCCAGACATGCATAGGAAAAGACAGTCCTTGAAATGAGATCAGTATCTGTGAGGGCTTGAATGTAAGAGTACAAGAACAAAACAAAAGAAATGTTACCCTAAATAGTCCCACTCCTCTGCTATTAATTGGATCAAGCTTTATCACTAAAATTCTTAGACATAGAATTCCCTTTAAGAAATACCTAGAACTGAAAAAGTGTATTCAGCATTCCTTAGTTTAAGAAACTTGACACTGCTTCCTCGTTAACTTATTGCATTCAAATTCTAAATCTGAATGACTATATTTATAACTTGTGCTTCTTAATTCATCAGTTGTGAATACAAAACTCTGGAGTCTAGTGTCTGATTTTTTCTGTGAAGGAAGCAATGGGGTAATGAAGGTAAACTAAGACAAGCAAAACAAGAGGTTCAATAGTTTGGGCAGAAGAGGGAAAGATAAAGTTTTTAACCCATGTTACAATCATCAATAAAGTGAGAGAGTTCCAGAAAAAATATCTACTTCTGCTTTATTGACTATGCCAAAGCCTTTGACTGTGTGGATCACAACAAACTGTGGAAAATTCTTCAAGAGATGGGAATACCAGATCACCTGACCTGCTTCCTGAGAAATCTGTATGCAGGTCAAGAAGCAACAGTTAGAACTGGACATGGAATAACAGACTGGTTCCAAATTGGGTAAGGAGTACATCAAGGCTGTATACTGTCACTGTGCTTAGTTAACTTACATGCAGGGTACATCATGAGAAACACTGGACTAAATAAAGCACAGCTGGAGTCAAGATTGCCAGGAGAAATATCAATAACCTCAGATATGCAGATGACACCATCCTTATGGCAAAAAGTGAAGAAGAACTAAAGAGCCTCTTGAAGAAAGTGAAAGAGGAGAGTGAAAAAGCTGGCTTAAAACTCAACATATGGAAAACTAAGATCATGGCATCTGGTCCCATCACTTTATGGCAAGTATATAGGGCAACAATGGAAAGTGACAGACTTTATTTTGGGGGGCTCCAAAATCACTGCAGATGATAACTGCAGCCATGAAATTAAAAGGCACTGGCTTCTTGGCAAAAAGCCTATGACCAAGCTAGACAGCATATTAAAAAGCAGAGACATTACTTTGCCAACAATGGTCCATCTAGTTAAGGCTATGGTTTTTCCAGCAGTCATGTATGGATGTGAGAGTTGGACTGTGAAGACAGCTGAGCGCCGAAGAAGTGATGCTTTTGAACTGTGGTGTTGGAGAAGACTCTTGAGAGTCCCTTCGACTGCAAGGAGATCCAACCAGTCAGTCCTAAAGGAAATCAGTCCTGAATACTCATTGGAAGGATGGATGCTGAAGCTGAAACTACTTTGGCCACCTGATGTGAAGAACTGACTCATTGGAAAAGACCCTAATGCTGAAAATGATTGAAGGCAGGAGGAAGAAGGGAATGACAGGATGAGGTAGTTAGATGGCAACACTGACTCAATGGACTTGAGTTTGAGTAAGCGCTGGGGGTTGGTGATGGACAGGGAAGCCTGACGTACTGCAGTCCATGGGGTCTCAAAGTGTAGAACATGAATGAGTGACTGAACTACCTATCAGCTATGGTGTTCTCAGACCCAATCGCACTTGGGCTCCTAATGTCCTCACTGTTTCTGATTATACAAACAGCTTTTTCTTCACAGCATAGTTATGTGATCAGGGCCCTGTATCATGATCAGAAGATATCCCAGTATTGGCTCCTTTGAGTCATCAGACCTTTGCCTTACATCTACCTAGGCTCTGATCTAAACAGCCATGGAAATTGGTTCAGACATTTAAGAGAGTAAAAATCTCCTTGAGGTCTGACTTTCCTTCCTGTGTGATTAGCCAGGATAATTAAGATAGAAATAGACTAATGAAATAGAAACTCAAAGGGAAAGGGTAGAGATCCTTGCTGTTATTTTTCAGTCACTGTCATGTCTGAGTATTTGTGGCCCATGGACTGTAGGTTGCCAGGCTTTCCTGTCCTTATTTATCTCCTGGAGTTTGTTCAAACTCATGTCCATTGAGACAGTGATGCCATCCAACCATCTTATCCTCTGTTACCCCCTTTTTCTGCCCTCAGTATTTCCCAGCATCAGGGTCCTTTCCAATGAGTCGGCTCTTCACCTCAGATGCCAAAGTACTGGAGCTTCAGCATTAGTCCTCCCTGTGAATATGCAGGGTCAATTTCCTTTAGGATCAACTGGTTTTATCTGCAGTCCAACAGACTCTCAAGAGTCTTCTTCAACACCACAATTTGAAAGCATCAATTCTTTTGTCTCAGCCTTCTTTATGGTCCAACTATCATATCTATACATGACTACTGGAAAAAACAAAGCTTCGACTATGCTTCGCCCCTTTTTACTGAGGTCCTCTTGGACTCTATATAAAATTTATTATTATTTTTCCAGAATTCTTAAAAATTTCCTAAACTAGTATATGTGAGAAATTGGTACCAAGACTATTTTCTACCTAGTTTGAGATCTGATTGTTATCCTCACCAAAACAAAATACAACAATAATACAAGGTATCTTGTAAGTTGTATCATGAAGGATAGTGGACCAGTTTTCAAGCTTAAAATTACACAATTAAGGGATCTCTAAAGTTTTCTACTTAGAAAATAACTTCTGTACCAACTCTGGAAGTGTATCCAACTAAGAACTACTAAATGTCTATTTGCCTAGCTGAAATCACTTTAAGAATTCAAGTATTAATCATTAACTCAACAAATATTTATGGGACATCTATATTTGACAGATATTACACATGATATTAAAAATAATATACTATTAAATATTCAAGTGTATTAAGGAGTACACTATTAAAAATATGACACAATTTAAATGTGACATAAAATGATATTTGTTCTCTGACACTAAGGTAGTATGATTAAACTTTTCACTTGAAATTTTGTCAAAAAGCGTAGGAATGTTCACTCTGAACACTGACTTTACTAAGAATAAAAGACAAATTGAAGTGAAGTCGCTCAGTCATGTCCGACTCTTTGCGACCCGTGGACTGTAGCCCACCAGGCTCCTCTGTCCATGGGATTCTCCAGGCAAGAATGCTGGAGTGGGTTGCCATTTCCTCCTCCAGGGGATCTTCCTGACTCAGGGATCGAACCCTGGTCTCCCACATTGCAGGCAGGCGCTTTAACCTCTGAGCCACCAGGGAGAAATATGTAAAATAAGAAGCTTTCTAGATTGATCAAATCTGTCTCTACTTCTGTGCTTTCATGACTTATTTCTAAAAAGAAAAAGAATAAAATGAGTGTTGTCAAGTTAATTCACAATCCAGCTTCTCTCTCACTCAGTGCTTATCTGAAAGAGGGGCCTTTGAAAACAGCAGCATATCATTAAGGAACTAAAGAATATATTCCAAAATACCCTTTTAACTACACATAAATAATTTAAACACTGCTTTTAACTATCTTTCTTGGCTAATTTACCATCTGTTAACGTAAGCATCCAAATCAAGAATCAAAAGCATTTTTATACTGACATAAATGATTCCACACAGGAGATAGAAAGAAGTAGATAAATTTACTAATTCAATGTAAATTTCTAATTCAATGTAATTTACTAATTCAATGTACTAATTTCTGTGAATTTGGAAATTCTCAGTATGAATATGGTCATCATCTTGGTGTGCAGACAATTTTAAAGTGTCTTTGATGCTTTCAATTCATACCATTCTGTGTATTTTGGCAAAACCTTATAAGTGATGGAGAGTTGTAATTCTGTAAGGAAACAAACAAAAGAGCCTTCAGAGGTAAAAGCATGAATTACAGTGAAACCTATTTAATGACTCAAATTAAATCTTAGTCAATTCTGCACTGGTGGAATAAAAAATAAATCTTACAAGGAGATTAGTAAATCTATTTCTAGGGCCCTTTCTTGGTCAAATCATGAAAACACTCTATGCATATATTCTCGTAAGTGAGATGTGCATGTTAACCAAAACAGCCTATGATCACCTTGGTCAGGCTTGGATTCTTTGCACAGGGGTGGCAAGTAAATTTTTGTCAGGGAGTTGGTTGCTCTTATGGGGCTTCATGAGATGTATTTTAAACTTTGCAAATGTCAAAGCATTAATTACAATTTTTTTCTCAAAATAAGTGACAATGTTAAATCTATGACAGTATATTAAATTTAGCATTGAAAATTTCTGTCTGTATTTATCTCTACCTCAAAATCTTTCTCTCTCATACACATAAATATTGCACTTTTGCATATTTCCATATATGTATATACATATGTCTCATATATATAAAATACTATCCTCTCTCTCTCTCTCTCTCTCTCTAACACACACACACACACATACACACACACACACACACACACACACACACAGGGATTCTCTGGTAGCTTAGTAGTAAAGAATCTGCTTGCCAACGCAGGAGATACAGGTTTGATTCCTGCGTCAGGAAGATCCCCTGGAGAGGGAAATGGCAACCCATTCTAGTACTCTTGTCTGGGAAATCCCATGGACCAAGGATTTCAGGCTATAGTCCAGGGGGGTACAGTCCATGGAGGTGCAAAAGAGTTGGACATGACTTATCAATTAAAACAACACAAAAACAGGACATACATATAAATAAATAAATAAATAAATAAATAAATATACATATAAGAGATATCCAGTGAAAAGAGTTGTGTAAATAAAACATTTATACTGAGACCTCAAATATTTTCCATTTTCAATTCCTATCCTTACCTCTCCAAAGCAATCAAGATTAATAATTTTGTTTATACTCTACCACATTTTTTTATGTTCATAAGACTATAGAGCATGTATTTGTATTCAGAGGTGTTTTTCTTCCTTTCTTCTTTCCTTCTCTCCCTCCTTTTCTCTTTCTTCCATTATTTTTTTTTCATATAAATTATATAATGTACACTAATACTTTACTAACTGTGAGTTACAACCCATTAGCAATAAAAAGAGTGGAAAAAATTACAGTATCATAAATA
>SJYC01149122.1:0-16068 GCA_006408675.1 Madoqua kirkii | reverse complement strand
GTATGTAAATTAGTACTAAGTCTGAACCACTATAAGATGAATTTTTCATGGTGTGTAATAATAGAAAAAAGTGGTTACAAACTTTCCTTGGTAAATGTTCTTTTCTTCAAGTTTGTACACTAATTGAAATAAAGCTGTTTAGAATGTTAAGCATTTATTTTTTAAATGCATAAAGTGTAGATAAATGAGCTATATAGAGCTGATGTATTCCTTGCACAGCAGGGCATCATATTAATTAAATTATTTGTAAAGCAGCTTTCATCCTTGGAATGTAGATGTTTCCAGTATGTGCTAAATCCTTTCATTGAGAATATTATTATCCTCAGACCTGATGAACATTAGATCATAAAGAAGAAGAAACAGCAGAGTAATGGAGAAGTAACATTATTCATGTAGTATCAACATGATTTCTAATTTTGCTTTGTCATTTTCAGAGTCCAATCATATTAGATAATTTTATGTCTTTAGTTTTAGGAGGAATTCGGGTTCAAAAAAGCCAACTTCTAACACTTTTAGTAATTCACTGGTAAACTTCAAATAAGATGAAATACAGGAATTTTCTTGAAAGTTACTTATGCTGTGCTCTGCTGCACTAACAGCTTCAGTTGTGTCCAGCCCTTTGCGACACCATGGAGCGTAGCCCACCAGGCTCCTCTATGCATTGGATTCTCCAGGTAAGAATATTGGAATTGGGTTGTCATGCCCTCCTCCAGGGGATCTTCCCGACACAAGGATCAAAACCACATCTTTTATGTCAGTCTCCTGCATTGGCAGGTGGGTTTTTTACCACTAGAGCCACCTGGGTAGCCCAAGCTACTTTGCAAATATGAAAGATTTGAATTCATCTATCCATGCGATTCCATGTATAATTTATATAGTTAATATAGTGTATGGACATATGCATATATTAATAAAACACACATACATATGTACTATACATGTCCTCTAACTCCATCAATAACAACATGAACACAAACTTAAATTTATCTGTAACTGTTCTTTATTCTCTTTAAATCACTGAATGGGTAGCAGGGACAAACATATTACAACAAAGGTTTGTTGTTTTTTTCATTCACAGCCAGAACCATCTGAAAATTTCAGATCTTTGACAAGATGTTTTAAAAAATCTGAATAAACTTCTAGAGGAAGAAACTAGCAGCATGCTTGTGATCTTAATGTAAAACTAAGTTAAGCTCGCACCTGTATGGTGGTGATTGGGAGAGATGAGAAATGATTAATACCCTGATTCCTTATTTTAGAGATTCAACATTCCTGGAATTCAAGAAATGATTATCCATCTCTGGGGATCATAATTTAAATAAAATGTGTATAGAACACCATGAAAAGTTTGGAAAAGGAAGTTACCAGCAATACTATAACAGAAAGCATTAAGACAGCCTGCCAGCTGCACTGGTTTCGAAACTTGGCTTAACAAGTGATGAAAAGTAGCTCTCCAGTTGCATTGTAAAAAAAAACAGAAAAAAAGAATATATTGAAAATTGGAATTGGAATCTGCCCCAAAGTCCAGATAGGGTTATAATTAGGCCAAAGGTAACAGAAATACCATTCACTGATATTCTCATTTCTCTCAAGTATTGGCTCAGATGTCATGTTTTCATGAGCCATCCTATTTCTGAAAACAGCTCTTTCTTACACCCGTTTCTTTTATTTCTGTCTCATTGTCAAACTTTATTTTTGCTTAAAAATGACCTTTTTTTTTGCCTATTTGATTATAATTGGTCTCTATCACTAGAATAAAATTTCTATGAAAATAGAGACTTGGCTTATCTACTTCACCAGACTATCACCAATATCTAGAATAGTTTTGGCACACAGCAGATGCTCAGTAAAATAAAGGCAACCAATCATTTTAATTACACAATCAGAAACCTGGGCATTATTTGGCCTTCTCAACTTCTCCTTCTTCACCTTCCATATCAAATCTATCACTTTTTATTTTCTCAGTTGAATAATGCCTCCTTATCTTTGCATTCCTCTCTCTCCTTACTTCCACTACCTTGATTCTAAATCTGCATCTGAAGCAACACAATATCTCCTGCTAACTTGCTGCATCCATTTAGCAGCCTAAACAGTAAAATTAAAATATGAGTGTATTGGTTTGTTGTTGTTTTAAAAGCACCAAATTGGCTGTACAGATCTCCTTGAACCTAAATTTTCTACAAGCCTAAGCTTTCCTTATTTTCCTCTCTGGTTCATTGGTGCATTTCTCTAAACCCACATAAAGCAAAAGCAAATTATATAAAACTAAATAATGGAAATAGTGACAGACTTTATTTTGGGAGACTCCAATATCACTGCAGCCATGAAATTAAAATATGCTTGCTCTTTGGAAGAAAAGCTATGAAAAACCTAGATAGCATATTAAAAAGCAGAGGCATCACTTTGCTGACAAAGGTCTGTATAGTCAAAGCTATGGTGTTTCCAGTAGTCTTGTAAGGATGTGAGAGTTGGACTATAAAGAAGCTGGGCACTGAAGAAGTGATGCCTTTGAACTGTGGTGTTATGAAGACTTTTCAGAATCCCTTGTACTGCAATGAGATCAAATTAGTTAATCATAAAAGAAATCAACCCTGAATATTCACTGGAAGGACTGATGCTGAAGCCGAAGCTCCAATACTTTTGCCACCTGATACGAAGTGCCAATTCATTAGAAAATACCCTGATTCTGGGAAAGCTTGAAAGCAGGAGAAGAAAGGGACAACAGACGATGAGATAGGCAACATCAAGTCAATGGCATGAGTTTGAGAAACTCCAGGAGATGGTGAGGGACAGGGAAACCTGGCGTGCTGCAATCCATGGGGTTGCAAAGAGTCAGTCACAACTGAGCAACTGAACAACAGCAACAGATAAGCACCAACTTTATCTATGAAAATTCACCACCCTCTTTTAAACAAAGAATTTTTTTCACATATTGGAAAACTGAGGTAACAGTTCTACTTTTTCATAGGTTCATATCTTCATCTTCCAGATGAAGATAAACTCATAGAGCCCAATCATTTAATTTTCAATTATCCTAATAGTTAGAATTCATAATTCTATTAATTTTTCTCAAAGACTAAATCACAGTTTGTTTATTTGTGGGGTTTTTTGGCCAATGTAGACAACTGTACTTTCATAATATCATAAATATAAGATGGAAATAAAGGGCTTTGGCTATGATCTATGATCTCAATCATTTATTTGAGCCAGATATACTTAAATGTGTTTCAAGTGTTCATAATTATTTTACTTAAGACCTACAACATGCATGCTATATATTGTTAAAAATAGGTTTTATTTTCTTATATTTTAATATAGAAACATCAACATTAAATGAGGGGGTGAGCTCAAGAGTTGTCACATGTGGTCAAAAAATCATTCCTAATCAAAGAGATAGAACAAGAAATGAGGAGTATAAGTTAGTTTCTACCTATATATCCATCCATTCATAATGTATATGTGTGATATATACCTAGAAAGATCAAGCAATCAAGCCATTAATGTGTCAATCACCAGCCTAGTCCAAAAGCTCCAGTGTTAAAATATATTGTATCAAGAATGCGTCAGCATCTCACATACATACTCTCAAGCAAATACTCAGAGTAGTTTCTAACTTGCTGCTATTTCTACAAATGTCACCTTTTTAAAACTTATTACTTATTTCCAAAAATGTCACCTTTTAAAAACTAATTACTCCTCTACCAGAATGATATAGCTAAAGGTAAAATCTAAAAATGTTGCTCTCCTGTTAAAAATCTTTCAATAGGTCTGCACTGTCTACTGTGAATAATGTGGGAATGTTTACCATATATTTCAGAGTAGACCATCACAAAGCCCATATTTTCCTTTCTGTCTCTGTCTTCTGTTTCCCCACTCATATGGTATAGCCATCAAAAATCCCCTCTATTTCCTGAATGGACCATGCTTTTTTTTTTCCCCCTTTAAAATCTGTGGTGACGTCAGCCCACTTAACAGGTACAGAAGGTTGAACAATAAAATTTCAAGCTTCTGCAGAAAGAGAGGGTATTTTATTGGGTAACCAAATGGCATCCATATTTCTTTACAGTTAAAGATCTGTTTTCAGTTCAATATCTGGAAATTACTGCTTTATCTCAAAAAAAAAAAAAAAAACCAGCCTTCCCCTAGCTTTAGCAAAGCATAAAGCAGACAAAAAGGGGAGTCAGTTCACAGACACTGTTCAAAGGAAACATAAAGCAACAGGTCCATATAAAAAGACAGAAAGGATTTCAAGGATTGTGAATAAAAGGTGAGAACATTTAATGGAATGTATTTGAAGAAAACAGGATATTTTAAATGTATTATATAATGTTTCTGTAACTAAAGTACAAATATTTAATAACATTTCACAAAAAAACCAAAAACATGAAACAAGAAATATAAATTAGGGTATCAGTATTAATGGAATTATTGTAGAAAGTGTGAGAGGTGATAGATTGACCAAAGCAGGAACATAGAAATGAAAGAGAAGTGAAAGAGAGTATAGAAAAGAGAGGAAGATAAAGAGAGGCACATGAAAATATTTACTTTTAGAAAACAGGAGTGAAAATAAGAAACAAGAGAAGATGGGATCATAAATCTAATATACATAGATAGCACACAAAATAAGAACCACAGGGGTTGTTTTATACTGGATTGTGTCCCTCTTAAGTTCGTATTTTGGAATTTTAACTCTCAATGTAGCTATATTTGAAGGTAAGGCCTTTGGAGAGGTAATCAAGGTTAAATTAGGTCATATGGGTAGTTTCTAACCCAATAAAACTGGTGTCCTGATAAGAAGAGGAAATGACACCAGTGGTATGAAAAAAGGCCTTGTGAGGATACAGCAAGAAGGTGGCCACCTGCAAGTAAGGGAAACAGGCTTTGGGAAAAACCAAACCTAATTAACACCTTGATCTCGGACTTTCAGTCTCCAGAACTATGAGTAAATAATTTCTGCTGTTTAAGAAACCCAGTGAGTAGATTTTGCTACAACAGTCCTAGCAAAACACAGAAGTAAAAAGCCATTCTAGAACAAAAATGCTGCAGAGGAGTAAAAGAAGAAGAAAAATAAAGAAAATTAATTCATGAGAACGCCATGTCTCATAGTCTGTATAACTAAAGCTGTGTCCTGAGTGGATGGTTATACAACATAGATTGTGAGTGGAAAATGATTTTATAAAAGTTAGGCAGAGCTAACTGGAAAATAAAGGACTTTATTCAAGGAATAAATATAGAATATGTTTTCATAGATAAATCTGTGATTACTAATAATAGATTAGAATTAACAAATGTTGGCCTTGTTGAAGTTTTAATTTATTTCTATAGAAATATTTGAAAACTTGTGTTCTTGTTAGTCTCACTCACATGCAATCTAATCTCCAAACCTTGGTGAAGCAGTTCTTTAAAATAAAATCTAACTTGCAGTAAAAAATTAACATAATTATATAAAATAATTTTAATTTCAGTAATTAATTCACCTCATGCGAAGAGTTGACTCACTGGTAAAAACTCTGATGCTGGGAGGGATTGGAGGAGATGTGTATAAGAGACAGGATATAAGTGAATAAATATTTTCCTTTGGCAGAATCACTAAATGAACATAATCATATCACTGAACGCAAAATGTAGAATTTTGTAGCCATTATGCAAAACTATTCAGCTATTATTTTATCCTTACAATTACAGTATTTAAGCATAAAGTTTATATACTACATTTACTGTCATTCTTGACTTTTTCTTAAGTTTGACTTTTAGTGTAAAAGTTAAGATGAGATAGATTGTACTTTTTTCTACCCCGCCTCCTAATTACTCAATTTAGTAAACAAAGTCATAAAAAATTGTGCAAATCTTTGAAATGGGCCAAAAAGTTATTGGCTGTCTTCAAATGGAAAACTGTGAAGGCTTTAAGTTATATCCTTCCAATTTATCTGCAATTGGAAAAGACTCTGATGCTGGAAGGGATTGGAGGCAGGAGAAGAAGGGGATGACAGAAAATGAGACGGTTGGATGGCATCACTGACTCAATGGACATGAGTCTGAGTGAATTTCGGGAGTTGGTGATGGACAGGGAGGCCTGGTGTGCTGCAACTCATGGGGTCGAAGAGTCGGACACAACTGAGCTACTGAACTGAACTGAACTGAAGGCATTTATACCATTTTCTTTGAGCTATTTTACAACTGAGTTAGAAGAAGCTGGCAGAAATGTAAACTATTCTTCAGACAAAAAAATAATTCCATCCAGTGGAGAGCAATTGATTTTCCTTGATCTTTTAAGGAAAAAGCCAGTTTTGCATCTATTTGTGAATTAACTTGATCATTTCTAATACACTTATGTAAATGCAGTTTGCTTTGAATTCTCTTTTGAAATAGCTATAACAATTTACTGGTTTAATTAATATACTAACGTACATCTTTGATATTTACTTAGTTTATATTTGTATGATATTATTTTACCTTTGAACATTATCTTTTAATAATGCCTAGTATCTTCTTATGAAGCAATATGCTGAAATTGTGACTAAACATGCAATGACCATAAATGTCCATAATTTATTTAAATAACATTTTTCAGGATAATAAATACAAATTATTATATGACTATTTGGTAGGTGGAATAATGGCTCCCTAAAGATGTCCACGTCCTAATTTCTGAAAACTATAAATAGTGTTACCTCACATGGCAAAAGAAGCAGTTGTAGATAGGATTATGGTTAAGAATCTTGAGATGAGGTAATTATTGATTATCCTGGTATGTCCAATGCAGTCAAAACTGTCCTAGTAAGAGAGAGGCAGGAGGGTCAGAGAAGGAGATGGAAAGATGGAAACAGGGATCAGAGAGAAAAGAAATTTGATGCTACACTGCTGGCTTTGTAAGTAGAAGAAAAGGACCATAAACCCAGAAATATAGGCACAATCTAGAAGCAGGAAAAGGAAAAGAACAGATTCTCCTCTAAGAAACTCCAGTAGAAATAATATTTTGCCAATACCTTGATTTTAGTACATAACACCCATTTCAGACTTCTGACCTCCGGACTGAAACATAGCTTGTACTGTAAAAATGTGATAGATTTTTTTAAGCCACCAACTTTGTAGTAGCCTATCACAGCACTGAGAAAGTACAGCCACCCCCCACACCACCACCCCTTATTTATGGTTTTACTTTTCACAGTTCCAGTTACCCTTGGTCAACTGTGGTCTGAAAATTCTAAATGGAAAATTTCAGAAATAAGCAATTCATATGTTTTAAATTGTACAGGACTCTAAGGAGTGTGATGAAATTTCATGCTGTCCAGCTCTATTCTGCCTGGGAAGTGAACTGTCCCTTTGTCCAGATTATCCTACTCATTAGGTATTTTGTAGCCTTCTCAATTATCAGAGGGGCACTGTAGGTATCATAGTGCGTGTGCTCAGGTAACTCTAATTTTACCTGTAAAGGTTCCAACATGCAAGAGTAGCGATGCTGCCAATTTTGCTATGCCACAGAGAAGCCATGAAGTGTTTCCTTTAAGTGAAAAGGTGATGTTCTTGACTTGATAAAGAAAAAAAAAACATATGCTGAGATTGCTAAGATCTATGGTAAGAACAAATTTTCTCTGTGATATTTTGAAGAAGAAAAAGTAAATTTGTACCAATTTTGCTATCACATTTCCTACTGCAAAACTTATGGCCACAGTGCATGATAAGTGCTTAATTAAGATGGAAAAGGCATTAGATTTGTATAATAAGATATTTTGAGAAAGACCACATTCACATAAGTTTATTACAGTATATTATTATAATTGTTCTATTTAATTATAAATTTATTAAACTTTATTATAGATATGTATGCATAGGAAAAATAGTACATATAATATAGGTTTAGTACTATTTATAGTTTTAGGCATTCACTGGGAATCTTGGAAGATATTTCCCCACTGATAAGGAGGGAATTACTATAATACAAAGCATTAGGGATTCATATAAAAGCCCAACTTCATTAAGCATTTGTGTGAACACTAACATTATTAAAAGAAAAAATATACTCAAACATAGCATATGCTTAAGTGCTACAGGTTTAGAAAATATTTAGAAATGACAAGAGCATTTTATTTCATGATCTTCTAGGGTTCTAGAAGTCATTATCTGGTCCTTATTTATTCTAATTACTGAAATTTGTCAAAGTGCTTGCAGTGGTTCGTGTTTATGTAATCTTGACCAGGCTATCATATCCAATTATTTAATCAAACAATAATTTAGGAATTCTTGGGGAGATATTTTGTACATGTACTTAATATAAAATGCAGTCTAAAAAAAGGAAGTTATTCTTAATAATGTAGATGGAGCCTCAATCAGAGTTGAAGGCCTTAAGAGCAAAAACTGAGTTTTCAAGAAGAAATTCTGCCTCAAGTCTGCAGCATTCACTGTTGCCTGAGTTGCAGCCTGCTGCCACCTTATGATTTCTGACTTGGCTAGTGCCTTCAAGGATAAAATGAAGATAATAATCTTGACTCCCAAGAGTATACTTTCCTTATCTGTCAATGTCATAACATCTCTCCCTGAAGGTGTAAGTTAGTTTCAATGTAAAATATCAGACTCAGACAATGCTAAAGGATCAGATGAGTATAAATTAAATTAGCATTTAATAGCATGTATTGCTATTATTATGCATATTGCCTAATGTTTCATTTTGAAACTGTGATTTCAGAAAAATGTTTCTACTTGACATGTGATGAAACATCTAATACAAGCCTTGTTTTTCTTTATGAATTCTCTGAGCTGATTAGCCACACATTTTTAACTAATAAAATGTGTTCATGGATGTATCAAAGACTTGTAAATTACTTAATCCTTTTGATTATTTCTAGAAATCTGTGTAAAGGAAACAATATTAAACATGTACAAATATTCATCTGTAAGGCTATTTATTCATCAAAATACCATGTATACGTGTCAATATGCAGCAAAAAGTGATTGCTGTTGATGCTATTGCTGTTAATGATGCAATGATTGATGATGTTGTTCATTAATTATTCAGTTGTTCCATTGCTCAGTAGTGTCCGACTCTGCACTATAAGGACTGCAGCATGCCAGGCTTCCCTGTCCTTCACTATTTCTAGGAGTTTACTCAAACTCACCATTGAGTTGGTGATGCCATCCAACCATCTTGTTCTCTGTCTTCCCCTTTGCTTCTTGACTTCAGTCTTTCCCAGCATCAGAGTCTTTTCCAATGAGTAGGATCTTTGCACGAGGTGGACAAAGTATTAGAGCTTCAGCTTCAAAATCAGTCCTTCAGCTGAATATTCACCATTGATTTCCTTTAGGATGACTGCTTTGGTCCCCTTGCTGTCCAAGAGATTCTCAAGAGTCCACTATCACAGTTCCAAGGCATCAGTTCTTTGGTGCTTGGCCTTTTTTATTGTTAAGCTCTAACATCCATACATGACTACTGGAAAAACCAAAGCTTTGACTAGATGAACCTTTGTTGGCAAAGTAATGACTCTGCTTTTAAATATGCTGTCTAGGTTTGTCACAGCTTTTCTTCCAAGGGCAAGGGTCTTTTTAATTTCATGGCTGCAGTCACCATCTACAGTGGTTCTGGAGCCCAAGAAAATAAACTCTATCACTGTTTCCATTGTTTCCCCATCTATTTGCCATGAAGTGATGAGATCAGATGCCATGATCTTAGTTTTTTTGAATGTTGAATTTTAAGTCAGCTTTTTCAACCCCTCTTCCACCTTCAACAAGAGGCTTTTTGGTTCCTCTTCATTTTCTGCCATTAGGTGGTGACATCTCCATATCTGAGGTTGTTGATATTTCTTCTGGCAGTTTTGGTTCCAGCTTGTGTTTCATTCAGCCCAGCAATTAGCATGATATCTTCTGCAAAATTCTGTTAAATAAGCAGGGTGACAATATACAGCCTTGACGTACTCCTTTCCCAATTTTGAACTAGTTCGTTATTCCATATCCTGTTCTAACTGATGGTTCTTGACCTGCATACAGGTATCTCAGGAGGCAGGTAATCTGCTCTGATATTCCCATGTCTTTGAGAATTTTCCACTATTGCTGTGATCCACATAGTCAAAGGCTTTGCTATAGTCAATAAAGGAGAAATAAATTATTTTCTGGAATTCTCTTGCATTTTCTATGATCCACCAGATGTTGCCAATTTGATCTTTGGTTCCTCTAGCTTTTCTAAATCCACCTTGTACATCTAGAAGTTCTCCATTCATGTACTGGTAAAGCCTAGCTTGAAGGATTTTGAGCATTAACTTTGTATGTGAAATGAGTATAATTTTTATGGGATAATATGCAGCCAATAAAATAAATTTGTAGTAAAATATTTATTTATGTGGCCATATATTTATAATATAGAGATAAAGGGAAATTTTTATAAAAATTAATATATGTATTTTAGCAAATTTTTAAGGAAGCCAATAAAATATTTTATAAAAATAGTAAAAGAATAGTCTATAAAATATTCACATTTTATATTTCTAAGGAAGGTTTTTTCTTGTGTTTTTAATTATTAACAAGCTTTTTAAAGAAAACAGGTAACAAATTTAAACTTAAAATAATTTATCAAAAAATGAACTAACAATATTTTGAGACAAATTTTTATATTTCAAAATTATTTCCAGATATCCCCATTTTTTGAATAACAATAATATCTTATAAGTGCCACATATTTTTCTGGAAAAGACATCTTAACATATGTTGCTGAAGCTGAAACTCCAGTACTTTTGCCACCTCATGCGAAGAGTTGACTCACTGGTAAAAACTCTGATGCTGGGAGGGATTGGAGGCAGGAGGAGAAGGGGACAACAGAGGATGAGATGGCTGGATGGCATCACTGACTCGATGGACGTGAGTCTGAGTGAACTCCAGGAGTTGGTGATGGACAGGGAGGCCTGGCGTGCTGTAATTAAGGGGTCACAAAGAGTCGGAGTTGAGTGAGTGACTGAACTGAACTGAACTGAACAAACAATTAGTAAGTAAAATAAAATAATACGAATAGTGAAATGTCCCCTAAGCTGTATGTGATATTTTTTTCAGCCCAGGACTACCCTTTACTTTCTTCCTTTTTCTTGGCCCTAGCATAGCCTGCTATCATGTTGGCCATAGTAGATGCTTCAGGGATGGCACTTGATACAGCTTGAAACAATCAGAGAACTCTCCTAGATAATATTCTACATGGAGCTAATATATACACATCGGTATTTTTTTTTCACTTGACACAAATCTTGAGTAATATTAGCTTAACACTGTCTACCAACACGGTTTTAGGGTGATGAAAGCCTATGTAAATAGAAGAGAATGAAGACAGCATGAACAAAGCAGAAATCAGAGATAGAGAGAAAAATCCAGATGAAATTCAAGCCCACAGTTCCAGTCACTGAGCTGCAACTGGAGGGTGTAATTCCTGCTCATCTCTTAACTTGGTGAGGTACTACTACATTACATGTCCAGTAAATCTTCTTGCTTAAAATATTTGTAACACTGCTAGCAGATTAAAATATGCAGTAAAGTAAAAAATAAGATGTATTTCATAATATTCCTTAACCAAAATAAGATGAAAACATTGCAAATTGCCTATTAAATACAAACATATATGTCTGCTTGAATATTTGTTAGATAAATAGTTTTCTCCCATGTTTATTCTATAAAACTGTAATTTGAAAAATAGCAAAAAATATAGTACAAACAATTTATATTTATGTTTTCAAATTCAAAACTTTCCTGTTACTTCTTCTCATTCCAATGTCTAACCAAATACCTGGGAAACTTTCTTTCTATAGCCAAAAATATGAGTAAATGTTTCTGGGAAGTTATTTAAATCTAGTTTTAAAACATCTAATTCATACTTCAATTACACTTGAAATACATCACTTAAAATTCTAGAATAAAATAATGTAATAAAGGAACATGTTTCCTCCCCTAAGATTTAAAAATAAACTCTTATATTGGGTTGGCCAAAAAGTTTATTCAGGTTTTTCTGAACAATCATATGGAAAATGCAAAACGAGCTCTTTGGCCAACCCAAATACATAACATACATTGGTTGACATAATTTTCTAGTGAACAAGCAAAAATATGAGGGCTTTTTTGTTTTAATTGGGTAACAGTAGCTATAAATCTGTGTTCTTCACTAAAACTCACAAAGAGGCCGTAACAGGGTAGAAAAGAGCACAAAATAGTTTCAAATGATATAAGAATAAGATTTTAATATGCTAAGTTCCTACTAGAATAGTCCTCAGTTCAGTTCAGTTCAGTTGCTCAGTCGTGTCCGACTCTTTGCGACCCCATTAATCGCAGCACGCCAGGCCTCCCTATCCATCACCAACTTCTGGAGTCTACTCAGACTCTCATCCATTGAGTTGGTGATGCCATCCAGCCATCTCATCTCCTGCTGTCTCCTTCTCCTCCTGCCCTCCAGTCCCTCCCGGCATAAGGGTCTTTTCCAATGAGTCACCTCTTCACATGAGGTGGCCAAAGTATTGGAGTTTCAGCTTTAGCATCAGTCCTTCCAATGAACAACCAGGACTGATCTCCTTTAGGATGGACTGGTTGGATCTCCTTGCAGTCCAAGGGACTCTCAAGAGTCTTCTCCAACACCACAGTTCAAAAGCATCAATTCTTCGGTGCTCAGCTTTCTTCACAGTCCAACTCTCATATCCATACATGACCACTGGAAAAAACACAGCCTTGACTAGATAGACCTTTGTTGGCAAAGTAATGTCTCTGCTTTTGAATATACTATCTAGGTTGGTCATAACTTTTCTTCCAAGGAGTAAGCATCTTTTAATGTCATGGCTGCAGTCACCATCTGCAGTGATTTTGGAGCCCAAAAGAATAAACTCTCTCACTATTTCCCCTGTTTCCCCATCTATTTCCCATGAAGTGATGGGACCAGATCACATGATCTTCAGTTTCTGAATGTTGAGCTTTAAGCCAGCTTTTTCACTCTCTTCTTTCACTTTCATCAAGAGGCTTTTTACTTTCTCTTCACTTTCTGCCGTAAGGGTAGTGTTATCTGCATATCTCAGCTTATTGATATTTCTCCCAGCAATCTTGATTCCAGCTTGTGCTTCTCCCAGTCCAGCATTTCTCATGATGTAATCTGCATGTAATTTAAATAAGCACGGTGACAATATCCAGCCTTGACATACTCCTTTCCTATTTGGAACCAGTCTGTTGTTCCATGTCTAGTTCTAACTGTTGCTTCCTGATCTGCATATAGGTTTCTCAAGAGGCAGGTCAGGTGCTCTGGTATTCCCATCTCTTTCAGAATTTTCCACAGTTTATTGTGATCCACACAGTCAAAGGCTTTGGCATAGTCAATAAAGCAGAAATAGATATTTTTCTGGAACTCTCTTGCTTTTTTTATGATCCATTGGATGTTGTCAATTTGATCTCTGAATCCTCTGCCTTTTCTAAATGCAGCTTGAACATCTGGAAGTTCACGATTCACATATTGCTGAAACCTGGCTTGGAGAATTTTGAGCATTACTTTACCAGCATGTGCTGCTGCTGCTGCTGCTAAGTCACTTCAGTTGTGTTCATCTCTGTGTGACCCCATAGATGGCAGCCCACCAGGCTTCCCCATCCCTGGGATTTTCAAGGCAAGAACACTGGAGTGGGTTGCTATTTCCTTCTCCAACGCATGAAAGTGAAAAGCATGTTCGATGAGTGCAATTGTGCGGTAGTTTGAGCATTCTTTGGCATTGCCTTTCTTTGGGATTAGAATGAAAAAATGACCTTTTCCCGTCCCATGGCCACTGCTGAGTTTTCCGAATAGTCCTAATATGCAATAAAATAAATATCATTGAGTTTCACAATAAAGTGAAAAAATTTCACTATAAAGTGACTTTTGAGCTTTTTAAAAGAGAAATTTGAGTTTTCATTAGAGTCTGAAATTATCAAGGTACATGGCCTGGATAGGTTGTGCTATATCCTAAAACAACCAAAAATTTCCCAAACCTCAAAACAACAAGAAAGTAGGAAATAGGAAATGAAGAGTAAATCAAGTCAAAATCAGTGTGACATGAAAAGGCAAAATCTCAAGACACACTGCAAGTTGATCTGGGCCAAAACTAATTATAGTGCTTTTTTTCTGTTTGGTCTAAAACCCATAGTCACTTTATAATGAAGCACTATAGTTTACTGAAGGAAAGATTAGCATATGCAACCAAGTGGCTGTTGTGGTTGTTCAATCACTAAGTCGTGTCTGACTCTTTGTGACCCTATGGACCGTAGCATGCCAGGCTCCTCTGTCCTCCACTAACTCCTGGAGTTTGCTCAGATACATATCCATTGAGTCAGTGATGCAAACTAACCATCTTATCCTCTGCTGCACTCTTCTCCTTTTGCTTTCAATTTTTTCCAGGATCAGGGTCTTTTCCAATGAGTCAGTTCCTCTTCGAATCAAGTGGCCAAAGTATTGGAGCCTCAGGTTCAGCACCAGTACTTCCAGTGAATATTCAGAGTTGATTTTTTTTAGGATTGTTTGGTTAGTTCTCCTTGCTGTTCAAGCGACTCTCAAGAGTCTTCTCCAGCACCACAATTTGAAAGCATCAATTCTTTGGTGCTCAGCCTTCTTTATGGTCCAGCTCTCACATCCATACTTGATTACTGGAAAAAACATAGTTCTGACTATATGGAGCTTTTTCAGCAAAATATTGACTCTTTTTTTCATATGCTATCTAGGTTTGTCATCGTTTTTCTCCCAAAGAGTAAGTATATTTTAAGTTCATGGCTGAAGTCACAATCTGTAGTCCAAGAAAAGTCCAGCAGTTTGTCAGTGCTTCTGCTTTTCCCTTTCCGTTTGTCATGAAGTGATGGGACCAGATATATTTTTTCTAATATTGAGTTTCAAGCAAGACTTTTCACTCCTCTCTTTCACCTTCATCAACAGGCTTCAGTTCCATTTCACTTTCTGCCATAAGAGTGGTGTCATCTGCATATCTAAGGTTGTTATTTCTCCTAGCAATCTTTATTCTAGTTTGTATTTATCCAGTCCAGAATCTTCCGTGATGTACTCTGCATATAAATTAAATAAGCTGGGTGATAAATATAGCCTTGTTGTACTTGTTTCCCAATTTTAAACTGGTCAGTGGTACACACCCAAGTACCTTTCTTTTTTTCTTAATTTAGAAATTATGCCTCACAAATATATCAGTATACACACACACACACACACACACACATACAGAGAGGTCAGCAAAGTCTCTCATTAAATACAAGGAAATATGGCTACCTTGGCATATGTATATCTACAAAACATTTCAGTGCAGAACTAGATCTGGTGCTAAATAATAGAGAAAACGTGGGGTGAAGGATGAGATAGCTCTGTAGATATCAGCCACAAGTTAAGGAGCTGAAAGACAAGAGGTTTACAGAGAGTTTAACAAAGCTTAGGAAAAAAAGTGTATATGGGACAGGAAAATACTCACATACACAGTGATCTGCTGAACCATAAGTGTTCATATGAAACAAACAAATTTTATATCATGAATCTCCTCTCATGAAGGAAAAGTAACCTCTCATGCCCCCTTCTTGTGGCACGTGCCTTTGACGACCATTCAACCTCTAGTTACCGTCACAAGTTCTACTTTATATTTCACTGTCAAAGGCTACCTCACTGTTAAAACTATTTAGGTCTTAAATTTTCCTATTCAATCTTTTGTAGTTTTAGTGTGGAGGTTTGCTACCAAAAATAATATAAAATGTATTTCATTTTTCTATTATTCATTATTTCGAGGCAATACTACTAGAGTGGACTACCATTTCCATCTCGAAGGGATCTTCTCTACACAGAGATTGAATGCACATCTGCTTGACAGGCAGATTCTTTACCAGTGGAGCCATCTGGGAAACCCTCTAAATATTATGTAGCTTCATAATCTAAAAATCTTAAAAGAATATATTTCCATTTTTTCTCATTCTTGTCCTTCATGTCAGAGGTTTTAATTATACATATAATCCTAAAATATATTACTATCAAATATTTTAAAATTCATTTGAAAGATTTAAGAAATAAGAAAATATTTTTTAAATTAAATGAGAAATAATTATTTACACATATACATAAGT
>SJYC01149121.1:0-15172 GCA_006408675.1 Madoqua kirkii | reverse complement strand
GTGATTATATTTTCTTCTGAGTTGTATTATTTCTCTGGAAAAATCATGGGGAATTTATCTTTGATAATACTTCTGTTTTATCTCTAGAAGTAATTTTTATTTATTTATTTTTAATTGATCAATGATTGCTTTACAATATTGGTTTGATTTCTGTCATACATCAACATAAATTTTTACTTTCTGGCTTTCTAAATTTGATTATAATATGTATTGCTGCAGTTTTATGTTTATTTATTTTTCCTTTAGTTTGAGGTTATTTTAAAATTTATTATTTATTAGCTATGCTGGTCTTTGTTGTTGCATGGACTTTTCCTTAGTTATGGCAAGAGGGAAATACTCTCTAGTCGTGGTGTGCAAGCTTCTCACTTCTTACATGGCTTCTCTTATTGTTGAGCATGGGCTCTAGGGAATGAAGGCTCAGTAGTTGCAGCTCCTGAGCTCTAGAGCACAGTTCAGTAGTTGTGGTGCTCCTGGGCTTAGCTGCTCCGGGGCATGTGGGATCTTCCTGAACCAGGGATGGAGCCCATTATCCACTGCATTGGCAGGTGGAGTCTTTACTACTGAGCCACCAGGGAAACTGCTCATTATATCTGTGTTATCATATTTAGAAAGCATTCAACTGATAGTTCTCCAAAATTTTCTTCTTTCTGAATTTCCTCTGGCATTCCAATTATATATGCGTTCATTTACTTGATATTTTCCTGCCAATCTCGTCCTTTTTTTTTCTTCAGGTGTTTTTTCTCTACGCTTTAGTTTGTGGTTCCTATTTTATTTTCTCCAAGATCAATGACCTTTTCTACTGAAGTGCCTAACCTGTTGTTGAGCTCATTCAATGAATGCTTCATTCAGATGTGATATATTAAGTTCTGGAATTTTAATTTTTGTAAATATATGGTTTCCATTTCTCTACTGATATTTTCCTATTTGCTTTTTATGTTCTTGCTATGCTTCAAGTTCTTGAGATATATTTATAATAGCTTACATATTTATATAATAGCTTTTATCTTTACCAAAAAACATATTTTCTTGGAGAAGGAAATGGAAACCCACTTCAGTATTCTTCCCTGAAAACCCCATAGACAGAGGAGCCAGGTGGGCTACCATCCATGGGGTTGCAAAAGACTCAGATATGACTAAACAACAGCAACATAAACTTATGTATTTATGTCTATAAAAATCTCTGCTTTTCCATTAGTCAATAACATCTGTTATTTTTAACTCTAGTAGCATTAACTGATATTTTTCTCTGAGTTAAATGTCACATTTTATTACTCCTTTACTACTACTATGTTGATTATACGTGGTTGGTTATAGCTATGCTAATTATTAAGTATTTGGGTTTTATTATCTTCCTCCAGAATGCTGAGCTTTTTCTGGAAAGCTGTTACTTTACTTGTGAATCAGCTTGAACAGTTTTATGTTTGTTTTTAACTTTTATTTTGGGGGTTCTTAATAGCTTTGTCCCCTGGAGAAGGCATGGGAACCCACTCTGGTATTCTTGCCTGAAAAACCCCATGAACAGAGGAGCCTGGTGGGCTACAGTTTACAGGGTCACAGAATCAGACACGACTGAAGCAACTTGACACCCAACAAGAGGGTGGAGTAGAGGATGTGCTCTCATCTTATCCTGTGAGAACTCCAAAATTACAACTCGCTGCTGAACAATCAACAACAGGAGAATGTTGGATCCCATCAAAAAAAGAAACCCCACATCCAAGGGCAAAGGAGAAGCCCCAGAAAGACTGTTGGAGGGCAAAATAACATTTAGAATCAAACCCGATACCTGCCAGAGATGCTCAGAAGGCTCAAACAAAACCTTATGCACACCAGGAGACTATACAGAGATAAGCTAGACCTGCCTTCAGGTGTTTGATTGTCTCCTGGGGAGGTATGGGTCAGCAGTGGTCAGCCACATGGGTAGGGGCTTTGGGTGCCGTAGACCTAGAGGTGGCATAAGCCCTCTTGGAGGAGGTTGCCATTAACCCAAAAATAATGAGCTGCTAGAACTTACACAGGACTAGGGAAGCAGGCTCTTTGAGGGCACACACAAAACCATGTGCACACCAGGACCCAGGAGAAAGGTGCCACAAGAGACTGACCTAGACTTGTCTGTGAGTGTCCAGGAGTCCCTGGTGGAGGCATGGGTTAGTGGTGGCCTACTGCAGGTTCTGGAGCACTGAGTGTGGCTGTGCATGAACTGGACATTTTGAAGGAGGTTTCCATGTTCATCACTACTTCAGCCATAATATAGTAGCAGGTCAAACAACAGAGAGGGAACACAGCCAGGCTCATCTATAGAAAACTGGATTAAAGATTTACCAAGATTGGCCCTGCCATTCAGAACAAGACCCTGTTTTCCCTACAGTCAGTCTCTCCCATCAGGAAGCTTCCATAAGCCTCTTATCCTTATTCTTCAGAGGGCAGATAGAATTAAAACCACAATCACAGAAAACTAATCAAACTGATCACATGGACAACAGCCTTGTCTAACTCAATAAAACTATTAGACATGCCGTGTAGGGCCACCCAAGACAGACGGGTCATGGTGGGGAGTTCTGACAATACATGGTCTTTTGGAAAACAGGAGGGCAAACCACTTCAATATTCTTGTCATGAGAACACCATGAACAGTATGAAAAGGCAAAAGATATGACATTGAAAGATGAACTTCCCAGGTCAGAAGGTACCTAATATGCTATTGGAGAAGAGTGGCGAAATAACATCAGAAAGAATGAGGAAATGGAGCCAAAGCAAAAATAATGCCCTACTGTGGATATGACCAGTGATGGAAGTAAAGTCCAACGCTGTAAAAAGCAATATTGCATAGGAACCTGGAATGTTAGGTCCATGAAACAAGGAAAATTGGAAGTGGTCAAACAGCAGATGGCAAGAGTTAATGATGACATTTTAGAAATCAGTGAACTAAAATAGACTGGAATGGGTGAATTTAACTCAGATGGCCATTATATATCAAGAAAATGCACTGGTCATAGCAAACATCCCCTTTCAACAACACAAGAGAAGACTCTACACATGGACATCATCAGATGGTCAACACCGAAATCAGATTGATTATATTCTTTGCTGTCAAAGATAGAGAAGATCAATACAGTCAACAAAAACAAGACTGGGAGCTGACTGTGGCTCAGATCAAGAACTCCTTATTGCCAAGTTCATACATAAATTGAAGAAAGTAGGAAAAACCACCAGACCATCCAGGTATGACCTAAATCAAATCCCTTATGATTATACAGTGGAAGTGAGAAATAGATTTAAGAGACTAGATCTAATAGATAGAGTTCCTGATGAACTATGGATGGAGATTCGTGACATTGTACAGGAGACAGGGATCAAGACCATCCCCATGGGGGAAAAAATGTAAAAAAGCAAATGGCTGTCAGAGGCAGCCTTACAAACAGCTGTGAGAAGAAGAGAAGCGAAAAGCAAAGGAGAAAAGGAAATATATATGTATCTGAATGCAGAGTCCCAAGGAATAGCAAGAAGAGATAAGAAAGCCTTCCTCAGCGATCTATGCATAGAAATAGAAGCAAACAACAGAATGGGAAAGACTAGAGATCTCTTCAAGAAAATTAGAAAGAACAAGGGAGGATTTCCTGCAAAGATGGGCTTGATAAAGGACAGAAATGAACTGGACCTAACAGAAGCAGAAGATATTAAGAAGTGGAGGTAAGAATACACAGAAGAACAGTACAAAAAAGATCTTCATGATCCAGATACTCACGATGTTGTGATCACTCACCTAGAGCCAGACATCCTGGAATGTGAAGTCAAGGGGGCCTTAGATAGCATCACTACGAACAAAGCTAGTGGAGATGATGGGATTTCAGTGGGGCTATTTCAAATCCTGAAAGATGATGCTGTGAAAGTGCTGCAGTCAATATGCCAGCAAATTGGGAAAACTCAGCAGTGACCACAGGACTGGAAAAGGTCACTTTTCATTTCAATCCCAATGCCAAAGAATGCTCAAACTATAGCACAATTGCACTCATCTTACATGCTAGTAAAGTAATGCTGAAAATTTTCCAAGCCAAGCTTCAGTAATACATGAACTGTGAACTTCCAGATGTTCAAGCTGACTTTAGAAAAGGCAGAAGAAACAGAGATCAAATTGCCAACATCTGCTGGATCATGGAAAAAGCAAGAGAGTTCCAGAAAAACATCTATTTCTGCTTTCTTGACTATGCCAAAGCCTTTGACTGTATGGATCACAATAAACTGTGGAAAATTCTGAAAGATATGGGAATACCAGACCACTTAATCTGCCTCTTGAGAAATCTGTATGCAGGTCAGGAAGCAACAGTTAGAACTGGACATGGAACAACAGACAGGTTCCAAATAGGAAAGGAGTATGTCAAGGCTGTATATTGTCACCCTGTTTATTTAACTTATATGCAAACGATATCATGAGAAACACTGGGCTGGAAGAAGCACAAGCTGAAATCAAGATTGCTGGGAGAAATATCAATGACCTCAGATATGCAGATGACACCACCCTTATGGCAGAAATTGAAGAGGAACTAAAAAAGCCTCTGGATGAAAGTGAAAGAGGAGAGTAAAAAAGTTGGCTTAAAGCTCAACATTCAGAAAATGAAGATCATGACATCTGGTCCCATCACTTCATTGGAAATAGATGGGGAAACAGTGGAAACAGTATCAGACTTTATTTTGGGGGGCTCCAAAATCACTGGAGATGGTGACTGCAGCCATGAAATTAAAAGACGCTTACTCCTTGGAAGAAACGTTATGACCAACCTAGATAGCACATTCAAAAGCAGAGACATTACTTTGCTGACTAAGGTCCACCTAGTCATGGCTATGTATTTTCCAGTGGTCATGTATGGATGTGAGAGTTGGACTATGAAGAAAGCTGAGCACCAAAGAATTGATGCTTTTGAACTGTGGTGTTAGAGAAGACTCTTGAGAGTCCCTTGGACTGCAAGGAGATCCAACCAGTCCATTCTGAAGGAGATCAGCCCTGGGATTTCTTTGGAAGGAATGATGCTAAAGCTGAAACTCCACTTTGGCCACCTCATGTGAAGACTTGACTCATTGGAAAAGACTCTAATGCTGGGAGGGATTGGAGGCAGGAGGAGAAGGGGACGGCCAAAGATGAGATGGCTGGATGGCATTACTGACTTGATGGACGTGAGTCTGAGTGAACTTCGGGAGTTGGTGATGAACAGGGAGGCCTGGGGTGCTGCAATTCATGGGGTCACGAAGAGTCAGACACAACTGAGTTATTGAACTGAACTGAACTGTGGGCAAGAATCCCTTAGAAGAAATGGAATACCCATCATAGTCAACAAGAGTCCAAAATGCAATATTTGGGTGCAATCTTAAAAATGATAAACCGTTCAGTATCACAGTAATCCAAGTCTATGCCCCAACCAGTAATGCTAAAGAAGTTGAAACTGAACATATCTATGAAGACCCACAAGAACTTCTAGAACTACCTCTCAGAAAAGATGTCTTTATCCTTATAGGTTACTGGAATGCAAAAGTAGGAAATCAAGAGATACCTGGAATAACAGGCAAATTTGGCATTGGAATACAAAATGAAGCAGGGCAAATTCTAATAGAGTTTTGCCAAAAGAATACACTGGTCATAGAAAACATCCTCTTTCAAAAACACAAAAAGACTGTATACATGGACATCACCAGATGGTCAGTATCAAAATCAGATTCATTATATTCTTTGCAGCCAAAAATTTAGAAGCTCTATTCAGTCAGAAAAAACAAGACCAGGAGCTGACTGTGGCTCAGATCATGAAATCCTTATTGCCAAATTCAGGCTTAAATTGAAGAAAGTAGGGAAAACCACTAGACCATTCAGGTATAACCTAAATCAAATCCCTTATGATTATACAGTGGAAGTGACAAATAGTTTCAAGGGATTAAATCTGACAAAGTCCCTGAAGAATTATGGACAGAGGTTCAGGACACTGTACAGGAAGGAGGCAGGGATCAAAACCACTCCCAAGAAAAAGAAATATAAAAAGGCAAAATGGTTGTTTGAGAAGGCCTTGCAAATAGCTGAAAAAGAAGAGAAGGTAAAGACAATGGAGAAAAGGAAAGATATATCCAATTGAATGCAGAGCTCAAAAGAATAGCAAGGAGAGAAAATAAAGCCTTTCTCAGTGATCAGTGCAAACAAATACAGGAAAACAATAGAAGGGGAAAGACTAGAGATCTCTTCAAGAAAATTAGATACCAAAGGAACATTTCATGCAAAAATGGGCTAAAACAAGGACAGAAATGGTAGGGACATAAAAGAAGCAGGAGATATTAAGAAGAGGTGGCAAAAATACAGAGAAGAACTATACAAACAAATGTCTTCATGACCCAGATAACCACAATGGTGTGATCATTCACCCAGAGCCAGACATCCTGGAATGTGAACTCAAGTGGGCCTTAGGAAGCATTACTAGGAAAAAAGCTAGTAGAGCTGATGAAATTCCAGTTGAGCTATTTCAAATCCTAAAAGATGATGCTGTCAAAGTGCTGCACTCAATATGTCAGCAAGTTTGGAAAACTAAGCAGTGGTCACATGACTGGAAAAGGTCAGTTTTTACTTCAATCCCAAAGAAGTGAAAGTGATGTGAAGTCACTCAGTTGTGTTCGACTCTTTGCGACCCCATAGACTGTAGCCTACCATGCTCCTCCATCCATGGGATTTTCCAGGCAAAAGTACTGGAGTGGGTTGCCATTTTCTTCTCCAGAGGATCTTCCATACCCAGGGATTGAACCTGGGTCTCCCACATTGTAGGCAGATGCTTTACTGTCTGAGCCAAAGAATGCTCAACTATCACACAATTGCATTCATCTCACGTGCTAGCAAAATAATGCCCCATATTCTCCAAGCCAGGCTTCAACGATATGTGAACCATGAACTTCCAGATGTCCAAGATGGATTTAGAAAAGGCAGAGAACCAGAGATCAAATTGCCAACATTTGTTGAATCATAGAACAACCAACAGAATTCCAGAAAAAACATCTACTTCTGCTTTATTGACTATGCTAAAGCTTTTGACTATGTTGATCACAAAAGCTATGGAAAATTATTAAAGAGATGGGAATATCAGAACACCTTACCTGCCTCCTGAGAAACCTGTATGCAGGTCAAGAACCATCACTTAGAATAGGATATGGAACAACAGACTGGTTTCAAATTCGGAAAGAAGTATTTCAAGGCTGTGTATTGCCATCTTGCTCATTTAACATTATATGCAGAGAACATCATGTGAAATCCTGGGCTGGATGAAACACAAGTTGAATTCAATTAGCCGGGAGAAATATCAATAACTTCAAATACACAGATGACACCACCCTTATGGCATAAAGTGAAGAAGAACTAAAGAGCCTCTTAACGAAAGTGAAAGAGAGTGAAAAAGTTGGCTTAAAACTCAACATTCAGAAAACTAAGATCATGGAATCTGGTCCCATCACTTCATGGCAAATAGATGGGGAAACAATGGAAACAGTGACACACTTTATTTTGGGGGAATCCAAAATCACTGCAGATGGTGACTGCAGCCATGAAATTGAAAGACGCTTGCTCCTTGGAAGAAAAGCTAAGACCAAGCTAGATAGCATACTAAAAATGAGACACATTACTTTGCCAGCAAAGGTCTGTCTAGTCAAGGCTATGGTTTTTCCAATAGTCATGTATGGAATTGAGAGCTGGACTGTAAAGAAATCTGAGTGCAGAACTGATGCTTTTAAACTGTAATGTTGGAGAAGACTCTTGAGAGTCCCTTGGACTGCAAGGAGATTCAACCTGTCAATCCTATAGGAAATCAGTCCTGAATATTCAATAGAGGGACAGATGTTGAAGCTGAAACTCTAATACTTTGGCCACCTGATGAGAAAAACTGACTCACTGGAAAAGACCCTGATACTGGGAAAGATGGAAGGGAAGAGGAGAAGGGGATGACAGAGGATGAGATGATTGGATGGCATCACCAATTCGATGGACATGAGTTTGAGCAAGCTCTGGGAATTGGTTACGGACATGGAAGCCTGGCATGCCACAGTCCATGGGGTTACAAAGAGTCAGATATGACTGAGCAGTTGAACTAAACTGATAGCTTTTACTTTAAAACAGATTAGCTGTTTATTTATATATGGACTGCCTGAGCGCATTACTTAGTGATCTGAGTTTTTGATGAGGTCTCTCTACTCTGGAATCTCAGTATTAAACATAGCCAAGGTTTATATGAGCTCAGGTATTTGTTCAGTTTACAGTTCCATATAGTTTTTCTTCTTTCTTTTGATACATTTTCCCCAGTAGTTGTTCTTTGCCTAAATTTGTGAAGTCTCCCTGTACATATACAGTCTCCTATTCAGCAACAAACCCAAGGGGACTTTTATGTAAAATTTTGGAGCTTCATTTCTACACAGCTCCCTTGTCTGTTATCTTGCCAAGCACATTCTAGCAAGCTCCGTAGTGGTGATCTGTTTCACCACTCAGCAAGATCACTGTGCACTATTTGGCTGCCCTCTCCTCATGTTGTGCTTGGGAAAGTGAGTCCCTTCAGAGAGCAAGGGAAATACTTTGACTTTACTCACTGGCCTTTTTTTATCTCACAGGTTGAAATACTGCACTGTGTTTTTTTTATTTGTTTTTCTATTTTTCCCAAACTTCATTTCACTTAGAACCCACTCAACTTAATTTTGTAGAACAAATATACAGAAATACTAAAATGCCTCTTTAATCAATACTTTTTCCAGTTTTTGGAATAATTTCAAGTTTAGATTAATGAATTATAACATTTCAAAATAAACTGTTAAATTATGCCCCCAAAGTGTAATTCCAATAAGATTTTATTTTGTAATAGTAACTTTTGTAGCATAATAGTAAAGAAAAGCCAAGGAACAGAAAATAAAAAATTTCCAAGCAATGGTTTTATTTGAAGAGTTTCCTTAAAATGGACAATGAACCTCAGCATTTAATTGTATAAAAGTTTATACTTTTCACATATTTCATATTGATTGGAATCAATTCATATTAAGTAATTAATAAAACAAAAATGAGAAGAGAGACATAAGGTTCATAGTAACTCGCATTTATGTGAGTAAATTGATAGTCAATTGTTTCAAGCAGGAATATCAACATATACTGTAAATGGACTGTAGACAGAGAAAAAAATTTTTTTTCCACATAGGTATTTCTCAGGTCTACAAGCCTGCTCTCAAATATGGTGTAATAAAAAGATCTCTAAATTAGGAGGCAGAAAGACTAATATCTAACCTTAATACTTAATCCTGTGTTTTAGGTGAGTCTTTTAATTATTCTGAGCTATGTGAAGAGTTGACTCATTGGAAAAGACTCTGATGGTGGGAGGGATTGGGGGCAGGAGGAGAAGGGGACGACAGAGGATGAGATGGCTGGATGGCATCACGGATTCAATGGCCGTGAGTCTGAGTGAACTCCGGGAGTTGGTGATGGACAGGAAGGCCTGGCGTGCTGCAGTTCACGGGGTCACAAAGAGTCAGACATGACTGAGCGACTGAACTGAACTGAGGCTCCCTCGATGCCTCACCAAGTAAAAAAATCTGCCTGCAATGCAGGAGATGCAGGACACATGGATTTGATCCTTGAGTCAGGAAAATCCCCTGGAGGAGGAAATGGCAACCCATTTCAGCATTCTTGCCTGAAAAATCCCATGGACAGAGGAGTCTGGTGTTTTATAGTCCAAAGGGTTGCAGAGTTGAGCATGACTGAGCACACAGACACACACACTCACACACAGTTTTTGAGCTTTCCACAGAGTGCAGTGGTAAAGAATCTGTGGCCAAGGCAGGAAATGCCAGACACAGGTTCTATCTCTGCATCGGGAAGATCTCCTGGCATAGGAAATCCTACCTACTTCAGTATGCTTGCCTGGAAAGTTCCACAGGCAGAGGAGCCTGGTGGGCTCCATGGGGTCACAAAGAGTCAGACATGAATGAACACACAGCACATATGCACTATAATATTTCTAGGTATTCCTGATCTGTAAATGAGAGAATCTAGATTATCCAAGACAATTTAATTTGTTAAAATGATCACATTCTAAACTGAAGAAATTGAGAACCAGGGTATACGGTCTGAAGTCTTTTTTTTTTTTTTTTTTCCATTCTAGCTCAAAGGGATCCTTTATAAATTTACAAGGTTGATGCCATCTATAGGATACAACTTTCAACAGGGGCAGATATTTTACGACTCGTGGCGTATATATTGGTCATAGTAATTATTAGCAGCTTTCTGCCTGTTTATAAAAGTCCTATTTTCTTAGAATCATGTTCTTGGTAAATTGTATCCTGGTATTTCATACCACGAATTATATCTCATTAAGTATCCTGCAGAATAATCCACTTATTGGACTTTCCTCTATCTCACAGCTTTTCTGATCCCTCAGCAAAGTCATTTTATCCTAAGCTTATGATTACATCTCTTTGTCAAGCCTTTCTTTCTCATTTTGAGTACTTCATGTTATATAATACTTTACTTTAAAAGTCTCTTAGAGATGAAAATATATGTTTTACTACTTGAATACTATCAAACCATATTGAGATGTTGCTGTTCAGTCACTAACTCATGTCCGACTCTTTGTGACCCGATGAATTGCAGCACACCAGGCTTTCCTGTCCTTCACTATATCCCAGAGTTTGCTCAAACTCAACGTCCATTGATTCAGTGATACCATTCAAACATATTATGCTCTATCGCTCCCTTCTCTTGCCCTCAATCTTTCCCAGCATCAGGGTCTTTTCCAATGATTTGGCTCTTTCTACCAGGTGACCAAAGTATTGGAGCTTCATCTTCAGTACCAGTCCTTCCGATGAATATCCAAGGTTGATTTCATTTAATGTTGCCTGGTTTGATCTCCTAGATGTTGAAGTGACTCTCAAGAGTCTTCTCCAGCACCACAGTTCAAAAGCATAAACTCTGTGCTCAGTCTTTATGGTCCAACTTTCACATCTGTACATGATTACTGGAAAAACAGCTTTGACTACATGGACCTTTGTCAGCAAAGTGATGTCTCTGCCTTTTAATACACTGTCTAGTTTCAGCATAGCTTTTCTTCCAAGGAACAAGCACCTTTTAATTTCCTGGTTGCAGTCACCTGATTTTGGAGCCCAAGAAATTAAAATCTGTCACTGTTTCTACTTTTTCCCCATCTATTGGCCATTAACTGATGGGACTGGATATAAAGTATTTATCTTGTGATTAAATACCACCACACACAGACAAGTCTAATTTAATATATCTTAAAATAACATGTATGTAAATGATACAATAATAACAGAAAAAAATGAATTCATTTGGTCCGCTCCATGACAGAAGTAGAATAGTTGTATGCATTTTTATTCAGCAATTTTATGTGATAACCTTTATATATACTATTTTGATATCTCACTTTCATACTCAAATATGCTAAATAGGCACATTCAAAATAGTCATTCTTAACACATCTGAGTGTCCTAGAACAGAGACACGTGTCTTTATCCAGTTGTCCCTGCAATATTTCTTCAATTCTGAAGATCTTTTCTTTAAATAAAAAAATTTTAGATGCTTATTTTAAAAATCTATTTACAGTCTATTCTATATGCCAAAGGGACTGTGGTTCAAAATTGGTTTTCTATTTGTTCTATATCTTGTTTGAACATAATTGCTCTTGGATTATTATAGTTTTACTTTTTAAATTTTTCTTTCATGGTGAGAACATCCTTGAGTAAATTTACAGCAATAAAATACAGTCTTGTTGATGGCCTGCTTATTACTTACCAATTTACTGTTGCTAGCAACTAAGTACTTGATACTGAGAGTGTATTCATGTTATATAATATGTAAGAATGTCTATAACTCACTGTAACTTACTTGTAGTGAGCTAATGAAACATACTCTGAAACATAAACAGGCTCTCTGACTACTATACATACTTAAGAGTATACTGAATCTGCTTCATATTAAAAAAAAAAAAAGAAGTATATTGAAGAGTTGGAAGTCTGATTACTTTTTAACATTCATTAGTTAAGAATGTTAAACTGTCAAAGAGATTAAATTGATGGTCTTGAATTAAAGGCTCAGGTAATGGATTTAACAGAGTGTGAACTCTTAGGGTTTCCTAACACTGTTACAAATACATGAACCGTGAACTTCCAGATGTTCAAGCTGGTTTCAGAAAAGGCAGAGGAACCAGAGATCAAATTGCCAACATCCAATGGATCATTGAAAAAGCAAAAGAGTTCCAGAAAAAACATCTATTTCTGCTTTATTGACTATGCCAAAGCCTTTGACTGTGTTGATCACAAGAAACTGGAAAATTCTGAAAGAGATGGGAATACCAGACCACCTGACCTGCCTCTTGAAAAACCTATATGCAGGTCAGGAAGCAACAGTTAGAACTGGACATGGAACAACAGACTGGTTCCAAATAGGAAAAGGAGTATATCAAGGCTGTATATTGTCACCCTGCTTATTTAACTTATATGCAGAGTACATCATGAGAAACACTGGGCTGGAAGAAGCACAAGCTGGAATCAAGATTGCAGGGAGAAATATCAATAAGCTCAGATATGCAGATGACACCACCCTTATGGCAGAAAGTAAAGAGGAACTAAAAAGTCTCTTGAAAATGAAAGAGGAAAGTTGGCTTAAAGCATAACACTCAGAAAACGAAGATCATGGCATCTGGTCCCATCACTTCATGGCAAATAGATGGGGAAACAGTGGAAACAGTGTCAGACTTTATTTTGGGGGGATTCAAAATCACTACAGATGGTGACTGCAACCATGAAATTAAAAGATACTTACTCCTTGGAAGAAAAGTTATGACGAACCTAGATAGCATATTCAAAAGCAGAGACATTACTTTGTCGACTAAGGTCCATCTAGTCAAGGCTATGGTTTTTCCAGTGGTCTTGTATGGATGTGAGAATTGGACTGTGAAGAAAGCTAAGCGCTGAAGAATTGATGCTTCTGAACTGTGGTGTTGGAGAAGACTCTTGAGAGTCCCTTGGACTGCAAGGAAATCCAACCAGTCCATTCTAAAGATCAGCCCTGGGTGTTCTTTGAAAGGAATGATGCTAAAGCTGAAACTCCAGTACTTTGGACGCCTCATGCAAAGAGCTGACTCATTGGAAAAGACTCTGATGCTGGGAGAGATTGGGGACAGGAGAAGAAGGGGACAACAGAGGATGAGATGGTTGGATGGCATCACCGACTTGATGCCATCAGAGTAGACTCTGGGTGTTGGTGATGGACAGGGAGGCCTGGCGTGCTGCGATTCACGAGGTCGCAAGGAGTCGGACATGACTGAACGAATGAACTGAACTGAACTGAATGCTGTTACACAAAATATTCCACTGATATCAAAACGGAAACAATAAATTAAAATATGAAAACTACATTTTTTGATCTCTAGCACAATACTATTGTTATTCACCTGGTCTTACAGGCATACTTGATTCTAATGTAACGTTTCAGACCTCCCACATTTTTATTCTACAAAAAGTAGTAAATTCCTGAGTTATATTATCATTGCTTGGATGTTCCTTGGTATAGACTTCACACTTGGCAGATGCTTCTTGAATGCAAATTGTTTAGTTTCCAAATTCTGAATCTTCACTAATGTTAACAATGATCATTATATAGCCTCATGCACATTGTAGACTAGGGGCTAGCCTTAGTCTACAGATATTAATACTACTTGTGTGAAAATTTATTTTTCCAGCAGTCATGTATGGTTATGAGTGTTGGACCATAAAGAAGACTGAATATCAAAGAATTGATGCTTTTGAGCTGTTGTCTTGGAAAAGACTCTTCTGAGTTCCTTGGACTGCGAGGAGATCAAACCAGTTAATCCTAAAGGAAATCAATCCTGAATATTCATTAAAAAGACTGATGTTGAAGCTGAAGCTCCAAAACTTTGGCCATCTGATGCGAAGAGCTGACTCATTAGAAAAGAACCCAATGCTGGGAAAGTCTGAGGGCAGGAGGAGAAGGAGATGACAGAGGACCAGATGGTCGGATAGCATAACTAACTCAATGGACATGAGTTTGAGCAAGTTCTAGGAAACGGTGGACAGGGAAGCCTGGTGTACTGTAGTCCATGGTGTTGCAAAGAGTCAGACATGATGGAGCAACTGGAACAACAATAACTTGTGTGAAAACTGCATATTAATTTTATCAATCTCACTATTACCCTCCTTGAGACTGCCTGCCAGTTCTAGGGATGTGCCAAACTGTAAATTTACGTCTTAATATCTCTTAAAGTTAGAATGCTAGATTGAAATTAGATGTGTTCTCACAGATTTGGAAGTGAAGTGAAAATATCTTCATGTGTGAAAACTGCATATTAATTTTATCAATCTCACTATTACCCTCCTTGAGACTGCCTGCCAGTTCTAGGGATGTGCCAAACTGTAAATTTACGTCTTAATATCTCTTAAAGTTAGAATGCTAGATTGAAATTAGATGTGTTCTCACAGATTTGGAAGTGAAGTGAAAATATCTTCTGACCTCTTTTAATACATTCTCCTGTCTAACATTTATCAGAATAGATAATGACATATAGGAACCACCTGGTACCAAGCCATGATTTTAGCAACATATTAGATTAGAAGTACATTCTTCCAAAATAAACACATTTCTAAAGATTTTAACTTCTCATCAAAAAGTAACTTAAATGACTTCCTTGTGAGGGTACAGATACTACTACTCCATGGATCATGTTCTAAGTATTAAAATAAAAATTCATTAAGCTGTGGTTTTCAGTTTTAACTGAGACTGTGGAGTCTGTGTCATACAAGACTTTGAGTGAAGCTGGGCCAGAATGTCACAATCACACTGATCATACTTGATATTATGCCAGGCATGGCTTTCCAACCCCAACACCACTAGAGGACATAAATCTTCAGGGTTACAAGACACCAAGTTTGCGATAGCACTTGCTAAGGAAGTCAAAAGAGTTCAGTTCAGTTCAGTCGCTAAGTGGTGTCTGACTCTTTGTGAGCCCATGAATCGAAGCACTCCAGGCCTCCCTGTCCATCACCATCTCCAGGAGTTCACTGAGACTCACATCCATCGAGTCCGTGAAGCCATCCATCCATCTCATCCTCTGTCGTCCCCTTCTCCTGCTGCCCCCAATCCCTCTCAGCATCAGAG
>SJYC01149114.1:0-13102 GCA_006408675.1 Madoqua kirkii | reverse complement strand
AGAGCAGAGTGAAAAAGTTGGCTTAAAACTCAAAATTCAAAAACTAAGATCAAAGCATCCAAACCCAACACTTCATGGCAAATAGATGGAGAAACAATGGAAACAGTGACAGACTTTATTTTCTTGGGCTCCAAAATCTCTGTGGATGGTGACTGCAGACAGAAATTAAAAGACACTTGCTCCTTGAAAGAAAATTTATGACAAACCCAGACCGTGTATTAAAAAGCAGACATTACTTTGCCAACAAACGTCTGTATAGTCAAAACTATGATTTTTCCAGTAGTCATGTGAGACCTGAACAATAAAGATGGCAGAGTAATGAAGAATTGATACCTTCAAGCTGTAGTGCTGGAGAAGACTCTTGAATGTCCCTTAGACAGCAAGGAGATCAAATCAGTCAATCCTAAAGGATGGAAGGACTGATGCTGAGGCTGAAGCTCCAATACTTTGGCTATCTGATGTAGAGAGTCAACTCACTGGAAAAGACCTTGATGCTGGGAAAGATTGGAGGCAAGTGGAAAAGGGGATGGCAAAGGACAAGATGGTTGGATGGCATCACTGACTTGACAGACATGAGTTTGAGTAATCTCCTGGAGATGGTGAAGGACAGGGAATCCTTCTGTGCTGTAGTCCATGGGGTCACAAAGGTTCAGACATGACTGAACAACTGAACAAATCCCTCTTTGCCATGTTCCTTCCAGTCTATGCTTTCATGTCTATAATCATACCTGACATTCACTGAGCCTACATGGGGGCACGCAGGTACTACTTATTTTCTAATAATTCCCATTTCACCACAACCAGTATTCAGATATCACTTTTACTTTGATGCTTTTAGGTGCCCTAAGAAATGAATGTTTTAGATAAAAAATACTTAAAAAATTTAAATTAAGAGTCATAGTATTGAGAAGTCATTTTTCTAAACCAGTGAGTCTCATATTTTTCCACTGCACTACACATATATAGACGTAACAGTTTGTACACCACATTTGGGAACCATTTTATTTCCCACTTAGGGAAACAGAAAATTTTCTAATTTACTTGAAGAATAAAAGTAAAGTATTTCCAAAAATTAGTAGATTCTGATTAATAACAAATTATTTCCTTCCTACCTCAGTTAAATATGACACTCTAAAGATGTATTGAGACAATGTGAGAATTACTTTTATTAGTGATTACTTTTGGAAGTTAAGAAAATGCAACCTACAAGGATAAAGCAAACTACAAAAGCCCTGAACTCTGAAAGTGAATAACTTGCACAAGGACTCAGCTCTCTCAATGAACAGAGACAGCAGAATTTTCAGGTAGGTAAATTCTAAATAAAATTAAATAAATTTGTGAGTCATTTCCTGACAGGAAATTCTTTTTCTGAGAGGCAATGGGGAGCCAAATCTCATTAAGGCAAAAGGTTTTCCTGAGACTTCAACTTTAAAAATTTAAGTAACCAGCAAAGAATGGCTACACCTGGAGGAGGAAATCAGGCCAAAGTTGCATGATGTAGTTGTGCTAGAACCTGGAAATATCAGAAATTAGTATAGCTCCACAAAATATTTTAAGTCCCCAGGGAATATTCAATGGAATTTGTTTTAATATTCTACAGATTAACAATAGAAGTTTTTAACTTTCCAAAGTTTTTCACATAATCTATTCTATTTGATCTCCATGACAAATTATGAAACAAACAAATTTCTTTATTTTTTCCATTTTACTAATGAGGAAATGAGACACAGAATATATAACGTTTATTCAATGTCACAAATCCAGCAAATTGTAGAACTGGGATTGAAACCAGGTCCTCTGATTATAAATCTAGCACTGTTTTCACATGAAATTGTAAGTCATAAATGAGAAATGGAAGACTGCCAAGAAATTGCATAATTTATATATCAATTGGTAAAAGTGATCTAGGGACATGGTATCTAAACTTTAATTTGTTAAATATGTAGCTATTCATCTTACCAGCAATTAAAATGATTTTTCGATTACTGTTCCTGTGCTCTATTGCTTTCTACTCTGGAAGACAGACAGTGACTACCCAAGTACTGAACAGAGCACTTTGGGTTTGTGAATCAATAATATAAACTTGAAAGATTTCTCTACTTCTTATACACACTAGTTCACAATTTAACACCTGCATAGCCCTGGGTGCAGTAACTTATATGGACTCCATTTTCTACACTTTAAATTAGGGAACTTTTTATCTATTAAAAAACACAGATGTGAATAATGAGGATTAAATATTTAAAAATGAGTACAACATGAGTTATAAATGCTTATTCATAAATGTGTTTCAATTTAGATTCCCAGGTACTCCATAGTGGTCATACTAGTATAGCCTTAACTTGAAGACTATGCCCTATTTCAGTCAGATAAATGGTGAATCAATGATAGTATAGAACAGGGAAATTTTTAAATTGAAAATTTGAAAAGTTAATGTACAACAAACAAAATTTCAAAGCAGGAAAGAAAAGATAAACCAAACATAACTTAAATATTACAAAGTCATGAGTAATAAAGGGAAATATCATATAATGCCAAAGGAGTTATTTCATCTTATTACTATTTTTTTCTGATACCTTCAGTCAGAATTTCCATAAATTCAATGGAACAATAAAAATATATAAAGTTAGACCTCAATTGTATTTTACTCATTATTACAGACATAAATCAAAACAGTCAGTCTTAAAGGAAATCAACTCTGAATACTCATCGAAAAGACTGAGGCTGAAGCTGAAGCTGTAATATTTTGGTCACCTAATGTGAACATCTGACTCATTGGAAAAGACCCTGACGCTGGAAAAGATTGAGAGCAGAAAAGATGTCAGAGGATGAGATGGCTGGACAGCATTACCAATGCAATGGACATGAACTTGGGCAAACTCTGGGAGATGGTAAGGGGCAGGGAGGCCTGGGGTGCTGCAGTCCATGGGGTTGTGAAGAGTCGGACACAACTGAATGACTGAACAACAACACACAGAGAAATAATCCAGTTTCTCTACCAAAATCCTGGTCACCCTGAATTTCTCTCTTTTTTTCACAATTTCCATCTAATTATCAGTAAATCCTGTAAGGTAGAACTTCAAAGTTGAATTAATCCTTCAACAGCTTTGGGCATAGGGGCACCATCTTAGGCACTGTTGAAAATCTAAATATAACTTTACAGCTGGCCCTCTTACCCCCAGTTTTGCATCCCTGGGTTCAAACAACCACAGATCCTAGAGTAATATAGTATATATTAGTGAAAGAAATCCTAGTATAAGTGGAGCTGAGCAGTTCAAACCCTTGTTGTTCAAGGGTCAAATGTATATCCATAATAGGGCAATACTCACCTCGCCACCTCCACTGCTAATAACCTCTTCCAAGTCACCATCACCTCTCAGTCTCCTGTGTGCTCTTCCTGTTAATTTACTCAACTCCAACTGCTCGTCTCATTTCTGTTCTTTAAAATCCGCAAGCACAAGACTTTATGGCTTTTGACTGCTGCTGCTACTAAGTTGTTTGAGTCGCGTCTGACCCTGCGACCCCATAGACGGCAGCCCACCAGGCTCCCCAGCCCCTGGGATTCTCCAGGCAAGAACACTGGAGTGGGTTACTATTCCCTTCTCCAATGCATGAAAGTGAAGTCGCTCAGTCGTGTCCGACTCTTAGCGACCCCATCGACTGCAGCCCACCAGGCTCCTCCATCATGGGATTTTCCAGGCAAGAGTACTGGAGTGGGGTGCCATTGCCTTCTCTGCTCTTTCCCAAATGGTTACATAGTACTCACCTCTCCTTTTACAGATCCTTTATTCTCTGTGAGCCCACTCACTTTGCTATTTGAAACTGTGGCATCACAGTCTAATTTATGCTTTAAATTTTCTCCAGAGTCATTAGTACTACACTTGTGTATTAATTGCATTTTCTTCTCTTTCTAGGATGTAAAGTTTTGTGAGAGTGGAGAATTTTGTCTGTTTTTAACTGCGATATCCTCATGTCATAGAATAGTACACTGCTGCTGCTGCTAAGTCACTTCAGTCGTGTCCGACTCTGTGCGACCCCAGAGATGGCAGCCCACCAGGCTCCCCCGTCCCTGGGATTCTCCAGGCAAGAACATTGGAGTGGGTTGCCATTTCCTTCTCCAGTGCATGAAAGTGAAAGATGAAAGTGAAGTCACTCAGTCGTGTCCGACTCAGTGACCCCATGGACTGCAGCCTACCAAGCTCCTCCGTCCATGGGATTTTCCAGGCAAGAGTACTGGAGTGGGGTGCCATTGCCTTCTCATGTATACCCACCTAATAACCAAATAATTAGTGGTTAGTTTTATAAAACTATTAGGTTATTAGGTTGGTATACAAAGTTGTGGAAATATACTAAAAATACCATGAATCAATGCCCTGACCTGATGGTATAAAAAATATTTCACAGAGGATTTTTGTTTCATGTTTTCATCATTGATAGATTAGATATCATACAATTGGGTTTCAGAGCAAGAGCAATGGCTGGGAGAACACACGTTCAAATTTTAAACTGGTCTTCACTGTTTCTAAAATGATTATAAATACACATAATTGAATTAAGTTACAAGATCATTGTAATACATCTTAGGGTGAACAAAAGAACTGAATAAAAGAGGACACAAATATATTTTTTAAAAAAGCAGGAAGATTGTTCAATTTGTACTTTAATAGTCCACTATTTAAAACAGAATAGGATATAAAATGAGTAAACCACAGCACCTAGCAAGGTCTCTTCTGTTGTAAGGAAGCAGAAATAAAATAAAACGCAAACCGAGCTTCCCAGTTGGCACTAGTAGTAAAGAACCGGCCTGCCAATGTAGGAGATGCAGGATCCATCCCTGCTCCAGGAAGATCCCTGGGAAAGGAAATGACAACCCATTCTAGTATTCTTGCCTGGAGGATCCCATCAGCAGAGGAACCTGGCAGGCTACAGTCCATAGGGTCACAAAGAGTCAGACATGACTGAAATAACTTAGCACACACACATGCAAAACGCAAGCTGTAAGTTCAAAATATCCATAAGGGCTGAAATAGAGGAATGCAAGCAACAGGAACACAGTGGGGACAAACAGTTATGAATGAGATCATTAATATGTGATTTTCCTCTTAGCTCCAGCACAAGCAGCCACACCCTTATCAGCCCCCTTGCTCTTACTCCAAGCTATCAGGAGAAGAAACAGATTGCCTCCACCAAGCCATAGGACTGGGTACCCGCTGTATAACTCTGCTGAATTAGCAATGAGTAAGAAAGGAAAGAATAACACAAAATAGCATGCTCACAGAACCAAGTTTCTAAAGGTGGATGGTGTGCAATTCTCCCAGCAAGAAGTAGGAGCAAAGCAAATGTCAACAATATTGAAGCTTGAAAGAGTGTTTTAATATGTCATCTGTGAATGCTAAAGAAAAGAGACAAGGAAGTGAGGTATTTCAAGCCATTTGCTTGCTTTTTTTTCCCATTAATGGACACTTTAAAAATCTGCAGTCATTATTTATTCAGTCAGTACCTTGGTTCAACCCTGCTGCTCATTTGCACAATCAGCAGACTCCTAAAGAGATTCCCAGCCCGTGACAATGGAAAGAAGAAATTGTGCTTGAATCATGGAGAATGTTAAAGGAGAAAAACAAATTACAAACTTCAAGATATTTATCTGAAATTTGAGAACAACTTTGGTTCTGTTCTTGGGAATAGAGAAGCTTGGTAGAGAAGATTCCTGGTTTTGACCAGGACCTCACTGCTAAAGAAGTAGATTTCACTTGAAACAAAGAGATTTTTTTTCCTCTAAAATCAAAAATACTCAAAAGATGTTAACAATATCTAGTGGAGCTAACAGAAAATGAAGAAAGTAGAAAATGTTACACAAGTATTGGGGACTGGAGATTTTTTTTTTAAGTAGTCATAAAGCAGATATGAGGTAAAACAAATACTAGTTCAAATACTTATTTCAAATTCTGTTCTTAGCCTCAGGTAAATCACTCAGACATTTTAACTGAGATGGTTTGTCATTCGGTTTAATCATGGGAAATGACTAGATAGTTCCTCAATGTTTCTAGCAACTGATATTTCTGTGAAGAGAAATTAAAGGTATCAAATCAATTTTTAGGGTAATAATTTATTCTTTACTGTTATTTTAGTTTTTGACTCTATAATAGGAAGGTTCCCTTATGGTTCCAAAAATATCTTACAACTGCATTTTCCATAGTCTTTTGAAGACATTTATGTTTGGACAGTTAACAAGTCACTGGGGAGTCTGTGGATAGGAAAAAGCACAACCCTAACAGTAAGCCCATGTTTTTATAAAGAACTCCTGGTGTTTTAAAGTTGTGGGCTGCAAAGCTGTGGTTAGTGAAGAAATTAGTCATGAAAACACAGCATAGCACAGCAGGGATTTATTATACACGAACCACTTCCATTTTTTTGTTGTTTGTTTGTTTGCCTGTTTCTTTATTTGAAATAAGCTAGATGGTGAAGTGTTGAAATTTTCTCGTGGCACATAACTTTAAGGGAGTGCCCCACTCTCCTCCTCAATACATCATGCTGATTGAGATTATTCAGAAGATATGAATACTCCCAAAACTAAAAGCAAAACAAGGATTTCAACACATGGGAAATTCTAAATGTGCAAACATGAAAGTTACCACACCCATAACTGAATATTTAGTTTGTTTTTCTGAAAATCAGCACACATATACATCTGAGCTTTAAGAGTAAAATGGAAATCACTCACCAAATATGAATGAGAAAGGCAGAATTTGGAGCAAATAGAATTACAAATACTAAATGAGAGAACTTAGGAAACATGTTCAGTATTTGATATCACATTACCACCTATAATCATATTTGATATTCTGTGAAAGAAATTATTTCTCAACTGTAACTACTGTATGATAAGAATCTTGAAAGTCTAACCTCTCTTCACAACAGATGAAGTGAATATATTTGGTCAGGTGTGTTTTAACAGATAGCCTCCTCTTCCTTAATCATCCTCTCAGCTAGGAGGTGTTTGCCACTAACATGTAGATATTATTCTAAAAGTTCCATTCTAAAAAAAAAATGTCATAGAGTATAAATCTTGCAAAATATGGTAATATTAAATCAGGAATCCCATGCAAGGCTAGGACACCATGAGGACATGAAAGACTGGAAGAGAAGTAAACCTGAAGCAGGGAAAAGGTTTAGAAAAGGAAACGGAGGACTAAAAGTTTATCATGCAATATGATTCTTTATACCCTCTATTCCTTAACTGAGACAGTGTAATGTATCAGTAAATCATGAGACATTGGGAATTCCCTGGTAGCCTAGTGGTTAGGATTCCAGGCTTTCATTGCCACAGCCTGGATTCAGTCCCTGGTCAGGGAACTGAGAAACCACAAGCTGTAGGGCAAGGCCAAGTAAATAAATAAGAAAATCCTGAGATATTAGTACAGGAAATATTGGATAGCAATGTGGAAAATAAGCTGATGATATATGCGCCTGTCTCTTATACACATCTGATATTCTTAGCTGAATTATTCCTAACAAGCTAAAAAGCAGAAGCAAGTCAGATAGGCACAGACTGATAAATGGATAAACAAACTGTCAACAAACTGTCATCTCTCCATACAATGGAATATTGTTTAGCTTGGAAAAGGAATGAAATTCTGATACGAGTCACAATGTGCATGTACCTCCAAAATGTTATGCAGTTGGAGGGAGCCAGACGTGAAAAGTTACACACTGTATGAATTTTGTTTATAGAAAATGTTCAGAGTAGGCAGATTCACAGAGATGGGAAGTAACTTGGTGGCTCCCAAGGGCTGGAAAGAGGGGAGAGAGAGGAGGTGGCTGCTTGGTGGGTGTGGGTTTCTTTTTGGGGTGATGAAAATGTTCTGCGGTCAGAGAGTACTGATGGCTGCACATTTCAGGAAAGAAAGAGATAGAAGCAATAAATAGTGCCTGAATTCAGAAAAATCATTAACTTTGGGAGGAAGAATGATGACTACAAGGGGTGGTATGTTATAGACATAGAATATGATGCTATATAATGATGATATATAGTTTTGTATTATATATATAATTAATTTCTCTTAAGTATATATATAAAACTAATATATATAAACATATATTTAACTTTATATATATATATGAATTTATATAAATACAAAGTTTATATATATATATATATATTCCACTCCATTGTTCTTGCCTGAAGAATCTCAGGGACAGGGGAGCCTGGTGGGCTGCTATCTATGGAGTCACACAGAGTTGGACATGACTGAAGAGACTTAGCAGCATATATAACTAATTTCTCTTACTTGGCTCTCTCTGACTATAAGATGCCTTCCTTTGATCCCCACCTCCTACTATTTATGTTCTTATGTAACTTCCTCCCCTTGAATGTGGATTGAAACTATTGACATGTTTTTAAAGAACAAAATACAGCAAATTGCTTTAGTGTTTGTTACATAAGATTATGACTTTTGTCTTGCAAGCAGACCCATTCTTTTGCTGCCCTTGATAAAGCAAAGTAGCATGCTGGAGAGCCCCACTGGCAAGGAACTGAGGGTGGTGGCCTCCAAACAATTGCAAGGGAGGAATGAAGTCTTCAGTCTCAAACCTCTAAATTATGACCAGATCCATACAAAAAAGATAATAACTGTGTATTGTTGGTATTGGGGCAATTTTTTATGTTGCAACAAAAAACACACCAAGCAAAACAAGTCTTTGAAACAAATTAGCCAATGAGCTTCAGTTCTGGATAAATGAAAAGTATATAATATAATAAGCAGACTATTTGAAGTTACTTTTTCTTACAATTAAGTTCTATTAGAGGCAGGTGTGCAAAGAGTCATACTTTGAGTTTGCCTTGGACTAAGGAAGTTTCCCAGGTTATGAGACTTTCAGTTTTAAAAGCAAGATAGTCTTCGATAAAATAGGATAGTCGGTCACCTACATATTGATGGTATGATCCTTTTAGCTTGTGGTTCATTCTTAAAACATAATAAAGTCTTAATAATTGTTACATGAATTAATTTTCAAAATAAATACTTCAAAAACAAGTACTTCTAAAATTGAGACTCAGCAAAAGAAAACTATAAATATTTTTCAAAACTTTTTCTTCTCTTTTCTTGTCATTCTCTTTGTATATAAAACCAAGATTAGAGAAATCAATTATAATTAAATAAAATAAAGTTTTGTGGCCCTATTTTAGAGAATCTGTCTGAATACATTGCTGTTAACAAAGACCAAGACTTATTAGACTGTCATGAATCAAGTGAGTAAAGGTCAATTTTGACCAGAGTTATCATCACTAGTCAGTCTCACTGCAACAATTTCCACTTCAGTGACACTTCAGAGCAGAAGAAATAAAATAACAAACTCTCTAAATAATTGGTCTTATACAGGAAAACTTATCTTCTATTGAAAAACTTGTAGAAAAGATGTGACTTTTTCAGAATCACTCCCACTGAAACACATAATCTATCTGCCTCTTTGTGTTTGTCTCTGTCTCTCTCTCACCTCAAAAGCCTACTTTTAATTCCACATACCTCATTATTGTATGCTGCTGCTGCTGCTGCTGCTGCTAAGTCGCTTCAGTCGTGTCCGACTCTGTGCGACATCATAGAGAGCAGCCCACGAGGCTCCTCTGTCCCTGGAATTTTCCAGGCAAGAACACTGGAGTGGGTTGCCATTGCCTTCTCCAATGCATGCATGAATGCTAAGTCGCTTCAGTCGTGTCCAACTCAATGCGACCCTACGGAGAGTAGCTCACCAGGCTCCTCTGTCCATGGGATTCTCTAGGCAAGAATACTGGAGTGGGTTGCCATGTTCTTCTTCATATAAATATTGTATATTTTCTCTTAAAAATTTAGAAAACAAACACTAAGTATTCAATTATTATTGTATGCCCTATTCATGGTTAAAGAAAATCAAAGTAAATAATAAATTAATAGCTAAATTTATTTCAACATTTCATAGCTATATGGTTTAATGTTTATTTAAAGAGTAGTGTATATTACTAAAAATATTGAAACTTATGACTTTCTAAGAGTGCTAATGATTAGACTTAATAGTGACTATAAAATGTCTTTGCATCCGGTGATTTGGGCAGTACTCAATCTAAATTTTGGAAGTTTTTATCCCATTAACTTGAAGGTTGTCTGAAATTACACTGCCTTCATCTCAATATCTTGGGTTGTGACATTAGAAATCCTAGAAAATTAGAAAGCTTTGTTAAAATGCAATTAGATCTCTTGAAAAAGAACATAAGTTTAGCCATTAATATCCATTTATCCACTAGTATATGCAACTTAACCATAAACTTCCTATTTATACCCCAGAAGAGAAAAAAGCTGGGAAACAAGATATAAGACCAGTGCATTTTGCTGAGGAGAAGAAAAATTTGAAGTATATGTGTCTTCTTTGCTGGAAGATTTAGATAAGAAGTATCAGGAAGAGCTGGAAACTGGTGATTCATCTCAAAGGAAAGACAGTATATAGGATATTAAAAATAACTGGCCATATATTATATGTTATACTATATTGTACATGAATTTTAAATTTGATTAATAACTTTTCTCAAATTAGATCTTCTATGATATTAGACTCATTTATACATAAATGGGAAAGTAAAAATCTAGACTTGAGTGCTTACACAGAAAGTTCATTTGTAAGAATTGAAATCACCTCAAATATAGTTCATATTTCAATTTATCTTCATATTATAAAATGCATACAACCTCTGTTTTTGTTTAAACAAACAGCATATTGTCTGATCTTCATGGCAATCTTCAATCTTCATGGTAAGAGAAAATCATTTCCCTTTCTGAACTAGATTTTTATAACTCTAAAGTACACAGGGTCATTAACATTTGAAAAATAGGTTTTATATTCCTTGGAGCTGAAGAAATTAAAAGATGATAAATGACAGTGAAATAATTCACAATTCAATGATTTCAAGTAAACAGTTTTGAGTAACATCCTTGATGAATTGTGGTGCTTTTAGGTGTGCTAATGTAAAGATGCTCACATAGCTCACATCTGTGCTGCTCTAGGAAAAGTAAATGATCATTTTCATCAAGAAAGCAGTGGAACTCAGTGTTTAACTGGGCAGCATATAGAATCACACTGCCCAGGTTCAATGCCAGATCCATCGCTTGTCAGTTTTTGTGGTCTTAGGCAAATTACTTCCCAAATTCCTTATCTGTCAAAAGAACCATAGTTCACTGTTAAAACTTTGAATAGATAAGGAGCTTTCAGTTGGACAAAGTGGCTAGGGGTGGGGATAGTTTGTGAAAACTAAAAGTGTGTTCTTCCCAAAGCCTGAAAAGTACAACCTTAAATGGAAAGATAGAGGAACTAGAGGAACGGACAAAGAAATAAAGTAGATTAAAGAATTATATTATGAAAAGAGTACTAGAATTCTATGAATATGGAACTGAGAATTCACTAGATAAATCTATGATATTTTCTACTGAACTGTATTGTCAACAGAATCACTAGCTGACACTGTAAGTAATTATGCCTGAAACCACCACTGGGTAAAACCAAAAGCATGGCTCTTTTGCCAAGAGCCAAAAGCACGTTAAGAAAGCTGGTCAGCCTTCAAAAAGCTAATGTCACAGCATAGTCACAGGTAGCTAATGATGACTGGAAAAGGAAAAGTCCTGAAAGAGACTGATGAATAAGAAAGATACTTCCAGGGAGCAGAATTAAAGGCTTAACAAAGCATCCTCTATTCCAAGAATGGCAAGCCCTTAAAATATCTGTCCAAAAGATTTCAGAAATTTCAATGAACAGTTTAAGCTAGGTTAATTTTCGCCATTCACAATTCCCCACAGGAATATTTATTAATGAATTTTCCAAAGCCAATTTTCATTACCTTAGAAATGAAAACAAACAATAAAAAAAATTGCTGGAAACCACATCAAAACATTGGAGGGAGAAATAGTCTCATCTTTGACCCTATCAGTCAAAAGATGAGTCTTTATGTTTGCAAGAGCTAGACAGTTAAATGAGAGAACTTCTCCTATAAGAATATAGACATGGTCTTGAAACAATACACTTCTTCTTCAGTGAATAAAATGAACCAGAAGAGTAATAGTCTATGAATTAAGAACTGAGTTATACACTGAATGTGCTTCACAGCGGTCCAAACAGAAAAGCTGTACTCATCTACCACGGGGTTAAGAGTGTTGTTTAGTATTTTAGAAATAAAGAATAAGGAAAAGAAAGAGCCAATACTACTTTTGTCCTCATATCCTTAATATATGAGACTGCCTAGAAGGTCCTATTTGGAATAGCTCAGCCTCTACTAATAAAATATTAAGACTAGAAGTAAGAAGAATTGCAAGACTGTCCCTGTGATTAATCTGCTGAGGTAAACACTGAGAAAGGTACGGGATACAAGTGAAAAGGAGGACCCTTCTTAAAATAGGGGAAGTTAAATGAAGAATTAAACAGATGCTTGGAATCTACTGCCTTATTCAGAAGGTCACATTTTAAAATTATTTTATTTTCCTTTCACAATTACAGAACTATGTTTGCATTATGTGGATGCTAGCTGTTTTCATATTCCATTTCAACTCATTCTCTGTGCATAGTCTGGGTAGGTAGGTAGGTAAGTAGGTAGATAGATATATGCACACATACATATTTACAAACATTATACATATGCATTTACACATACAGAGAGTAGAAAAATTGAAAAAAAAAAAGAGATATGAGCACTCTATGATGAGACATTAAGAGATCCAAAGGAAATGAAATAAAAAGCTATAATTTAGACATTCAAAATCATAGAACAAAATTCATTCTTACATTAAATGCAATCTGTTTCTTTCCTTTTTCACTCTCTTTCTGGGATAGTCTAAGAATCTCTCACATATTCAAAGCGCAGATTTAGACAGTATATCTGCATTTTATTTCCTCTTAATCTAGTGGTTTGAATTTACTCTGATACCCTGCATTTGATTTGCATAGCAGAGAATAAATCTATTTCCTGAAATATTTACCCACAATTATTTAATACCAAAGAATTTGTGGATGTTCAAGAGATTTAATTCACAAAAATAATATTAAAGGAAATGAAGGATTCCTCTCACCATATATGAGGCAGTCTAGTTCAAGT
>SJYC01149112.1:0-11902 GCA_006408675.1 Madoqua kirkii | reverse complement strand
GGAGCAACTGAGCCCATGTGCCACAACTGTAGAGTCTGCGCTTTAGAGCCCTGCCAGCTGCAACTGCTGAGCCCACGCGCCACAACTACTGAAGCCTGTGCAGCCTAGACCCTGTGCTCTGCAACAAGAGAAGCCACCGCAATGAGAAGCCCAAGCACTCTGACGAAGAGTAGCGCCATGTCATCACAACTAGGGGAAAGCCTGTGCAGCCACAAAGACCTGGCACAGCCAAAACTAAATAAACAAAATTATGGTTTTTAATGGCTCCTTTCCCATAAATTCTGAATGATGATGTGATTTCAAGATCATAATGAAAAGACAGAAGAAGCAGTGTAAAAGCAAGACACAGAAGTTAAAGAGAGAATGGCCCTACCTCTGTGCTCACTCTCCCACCAAGCTCTGCCCACCCACACCCCTCTGGACAGCCCCTGGGCCCCTTCATTTTAGTGGTACTGCCTAACTCACTCCAACTTGTTTCATGGGATGTGGCCAGGACGAGGGGTGCTCACTGATGGTCCCTGCAGATCCAGCAGTGATGGGATACAGTTCCTGGTGCCAAGGTAATCCCAAGGCAGGGAGTACAGTCCAGCTGGAACTTGACATCAGGCAGCCACCAGCTGGAGTCCTGCTCAGATGCCAGCTACAGCAGAGCCTCTGGCATCATCATTGCACAGCTTCCTCTTTGTCTGGGAGAACAACTGGGAAACATCCCCCAGACAGCTGGGTCAGGTGCGAAGACAGAGAGGCAGGAAAGACATTAAGAGAATCAGTCTGTGGCTGTGTGGACACAGGCTGGAGGGGATGGGCTGAGGCATGCCGCAACCAGGAGTGTTTTCAGAAGCAGCCCAGGCCACCATGGAAGAGCAGTTCCCCGTGTTAAGTGCCACCATGGCAGCCCCTCACCCCACCCTCTGGCCCCTGCCTCTGCAGCTTCCAGAAGAGGCTCTGGCCCAGGCAGGCTTGGATGCTCTAGCCACCATCACCGCCTGGGCAACCAGGGACCAGACACCAGTGGGTTGCCCATGCACAGAGGTGGGGCTGAAATCACAGCTGAGTCCAGGGGCCATGTGACTTGGGAAACAGAAATGAAATCTCAATCCAAGGCAGCACAGACACTAAGTTACACCTCCTCCACCAGCTTTGTGAATTCAACACATGCAGAACATCCAAAGGGACAGCAGGTGCTCCTGAGGCTGGGAGGGGTCTGGCCTTAGCAGCCGTGGGCTTGTGGATGCTTGCAAGGGCTGGGCTGGGCCAGCATCTGAGCTGTCTCCGTAACTCCCACAGTGGTTCCAGGTATCAGGCTACTGCAGGCCTGTGACTTGAGCTCGAAGGCCCTGCTGGCCTTGTGAACACAAAGCCTGAGAGGCACCAGGGCCGATGGCTGGCACGCCCATGGCTGAGGTGGGGCTGAGGGCAGTGACGACAGCAGTGTACTTTATGAATCCACACGATGAGTGAAAGGTGACACAGCAGAGCACACTCACAGGTGAGCAGCTCTAGGGAACAATACTCAGTGGCTCCTCGCCCAGAAAGAGTGTTCTCATCCCACCTGCCTGCATTTGTAAGTCACTTCAATCATGTCTGACTCTGGGCGACCCTATGGACTATGGCCCATCAAGCTCCTCGTCCATGGGATTCTCTAGGCAAGAATACTGGAGTGGGTTGTCACGCCCTTCTCCAAGGGATCTTCCTGAACCAGGGATCAAACTTGCATCTCTTATGTCTCCTGCATTGGCAGGCAAGTTCTTTACCACTAGCACCACCTGGGAATCCTTTCAGTCCTGCCTACTTTGCAGCAAAGACCAGAAATGCAGCTCAGACAGATCTGGAGACTTCTGCTCCAACAACAGGGAGCAGACCTTGCCCTTGCCAGGGCAGTGAAAACCCCCGAGCCAAAGAGACCCTGCTCAACATCCAGCACAGGCTCTGGTCACCACGGCATCTGTTACACCGCCTGTTAAGGCAGTAACAGTCAGCATACACCGAGGGAGAGGTGGCAGGCAGCCATACTGAAAACAGCCCTCTTACCAAAACATATTAAACCCACACAGGTTATAGAGGGATGCTCTCACATAAAAATAGACCACCAAGACCAAAGTAGATAATCATTTCTCTTAAACTCATAGAGCAAGAGAAACATAAGTGAAGAAGCCAAGGAATCACACCCAATTAAGAGGTGGAGCCAATTCCCTTGAAAGAACAATGAAACAGACCTCTTCAGTCCAGTAGACACTGAGTTCTAAAAGGGGATAATGCAAATACTGGAGGAATTAAGAAAGGGTCAACAGAAATGCAGATTGCTGTCAAAAGCTATTAGAAACTGTAAGGAGGAGCCAAGAAAGGTTAGAGAATTCATTTGAAGAGATGAAAGTTGAACTAAAGGGTATGAATATCAGAACCAAAATACAGAAGAATAAATAAGTGATCTAGACCATAGAATAATGGAAATCACTCAATTAGAACAGCAGAAGGTGGAGCCAGTTCCCTTGAAAGAACAATGAAACAGACCTCTTCAGTCCAGTAGACACTGAGTTCTAAAAGGGGATAATGCAAATACTGGAGGAATTAAGAAAGGGTCAACAGAAATGCAGATTGCTGTCAAAAGCTATTAGAAACTGTAAGGAGGAGCCAAGAAAAGTTAGAGAATTCATTTGAAGAGATGAAAGTTGAACTAAAGGGTATGAATATCAGAACCAATAATACAGAAGAATAAATAAGTGATCTAGACTATAGAATAATGGAAATCACTCAATTAGAACAGCAGAGAGAAAGCCAAATGAAAAAAAGAAAATGAAAGCAATATAGAGAACTGTTGTAAAAGATAAAGTGTGCCAATTTGCACATAATAAGAATGCCTGAAGGAGAAGAGAAAAGGGGACTAAAAATGTATTTAAAGAAATTATGGCTGAAAACTTCCCAAACCTAAAGAAGGAAACAAATACCCAGACACAGGAAGCACAGAGGGTCCCAGATAAACCAAACAGATAAACCCAAACAGATCTACACTAAGACATAATATAATAAAAATGGTAAAAGTTACAGATAAAAGAGCATTCTAAAGGCAGAAAAACAATGAATTAATTACAAGGGAACCCCTTTAAGTCTATCAGCTGACTTCTCTACAGAAATGCTGTAGGCAAGACATATTTAAAGTCCTCAAAGGGAAAAATCTACAACCTAGGATATTCTACCCATTCTACCATTTAGAAGAGAAGGAGACATAAAGAATTCTTCACACAAGCAAAAACTAAAACAATACAGCAACACTAAAGGAAATACTGAAAAGTCTTCTCTAAATAGAAAAGCAGTAAGAATCTATAGGAAAGAGAAAATCTAATTGGAAAGTAAATCACTTAAATAAGCCAGTACACATAATAAGAAAAAAATATCAAAAATTTCTGTGAAAGCAATGATAGCCTCAATGAAGAGCAAAAGGAATGAACATGAAAATGCAAGGTGCTCACAAGCTCACACGTCCATTCCCCTCCCAGCCTCTTCACTAGGCAGCTCTGGAGACTGATTCTGGGACTCTTCCAGGACAAAGGCCATTCTGCTGGCCTCTGAACTGCCTCCGTTCTCCAAACTTCTCCTGGCTTTGTCTTACTCTATGCATCCATGGCCAAACTACTCAGTTCCACAGGGCCTGGGTCATCTTTATCACCTTGGTCATCATAACTTGGATCTACTCGTGTGTGGTTGCTCCTGGTGGTTTGCCTTCAAAAGAGGAAGAGCTGCACTCCCCCAGATGACTCACAGAGCCAGTACTCATGTAAAAGGAACACCGAGTCTCAATAGGAGAACAAGCCCCTTTTGAGCAAAAAGAATGGGAGACGATCGCAGGGCCAAACAGTGAAAAAGCAGGAGCACCTTTCTCCAACTCCGTGGAAATAATTGTAGATGGAATCTGATGGTAGAGCCATTGGGGACCAGCTTAAACCCACAAAATGGCATTTTTTTTGGAAGATAATCACCCTTTTTTAAATTTAAATTTTATCTTTAAAATTTATTTAATTGGAAGCTAATTACTTTACAATATTGTATTGGTTTTGCCATTCATTGACATGAATCACCATGGGTAACTGATTATCTTGCGTTTGATTTTGATTTCAGACAAGGGATGAACTAATGAAGCTGAGATTAAATGATCTCTACCTAGCCCTTGTGGATTGAGAAATGGGTTAGTTATGTACTGTTGAGAGCCAATTACCCTTTATTGTCTTTATGATTCGCTAAAGAACAGAACATTAAGAAAACTCATCTTCACTTATCTGGTGGTTGGGGACATGGGCATCTGAATGCATCTGGACCTCAGAAAGTGAGGAAGGAATATACAAGCTGACAAAAATTTCTTCCCTCCTTCTCACTTAGAGAGCTGCAATGCTGGGAACAATTTCAATTGCCAGTTTATTTGGAGCAGAGATATCAGAAGTGAAGGTGATACAGCTATGTCCATTGTTGGGATTTTTTTTTTTAACAAGATAATCGCCAGACTGAAATTTTGTACCACAGTATCCCTAGGCTCATCTTTATACATTTTTATAACACAGTTCAAAAGGCCAACTTCCCTCAAGATGTGTTTACTGGGTTATTGTCATGACCTCTGAGGTTCCCAGGTAGGAGGAAAAAATTTCCACCTTGGCCAAGTAAATAAAGAAGGATATTCTGGGGCTCTTGCTGCTACTAAGTCACTTCAGTCATGTCCAACTCTGTGCGACCCCATAGACGGCAGCCCACCAGGTTCCCCCGTCCATGGGATTCTCCAGGCAAGAACACTGGAGTGGGTTGCCATTTCCTTCTCCAATTCTGGGGCTCTTAGCAGGTTATATGTTAGATGATCCTCTGGGCCATGTCTCGTTTGGTATGAAATTTCCCAGGGCCTGTGGTGAATGAGAGCTGTCCTGTAGTCATGTAAGACTATAGGTGAAAAAGTGGAAACCTAGCCTTGCACTACCCCCTGGTTCCTAAATTCATCTGCTTGTTCACTAAAAACTTGACTGATTTCCCACTAGGCAACCAGCATTGTACTTCAAGCTCTGGTCTATTTAAGGAAGCATTAAAGCAAGCCCCTACCTTCAAGGAGTTTGCCTTTCAGCAGAGAGTTCACCCAAACTTCCAAGAAGAGAAATTCAAAACCAAAATACAGCAAAAGGGAAGAATTCCAAAGAGACCACCAAGCAGAATAATTGGTACATAAGGAATCAGAATAATAAGCCATCACAGCTTGGAAAGATCATCCACAGGGAGAAAAATAATCTGAGAAAACCAGTCTCAGCTCCATGTCTCGTTCAAAGGAATAGAGTCCCCCTCTCCTAACAGAAGCAAGTGAAAAATAATTTCAAACTCTGCTAGCCTCTCCTAGAAAACATGAAGGAGTACAACTTAAGACCTGCAGCTATGTTTATTTATTTATTTAATTTTAATTGGAGGCTAATTACTTTACAATATTGTAGTGGCTTTTGCCATACATTGATTTTTTTTAAACGTTTATTTATTTTTTTTAATTAATTAATTTTAATTGGAGGCTAATTACTTTACAATATTGTAGTGGCTTTTGCCATACATTGACATGAATCAGCCATGGGTGTACATGTGTTCTCCATCCTGAGCCCCCCTCCTACCTCCTTCCTCATCCCACCCCTCAGGGTCATCCCAGTGCACCAGCCCTGAGCACCCTGTCTCATGCATCAAACCTGGACTGACGATCTGATTCACATATGATAATATACAGGTTTCAATGCTATTCTCTCAAATCATCTCACCCTTAGGTTCTCCCACAGAGTCCAAAAAAACTGTTCTATACATCTGTGTCTCTTTTGCTGTTTTGCATATAGTGTCATCGTTACCATCTTTCTAAATTCCATATATATGCATTAGTATACTGTATTGGTGTTTTTCATTCTGACTTACTTCATTCTGTATAATAGGCTCCAGTTTCATCCACCTCATTAGAACTGATTCAAATGTATTATTGTTAATGGCTGAGTAATATTCCATTGTGTATATGTACCATTGCTTTCTTATCCATTCATTTGTCGATGGACATCTAGGTTGCTTCCATGTCCTGGTTATTGTAAATGGTGCTGCAATGAACATTGAGGTACACGTGTCTCTTTCAATTCTGGTTTCCTCAGTGTGTATGCCCAGCAGTGGGATTGCTGGGTCATAATGCAGTTCTATTTCCAGTTTTTTAAGGAATCTCCACACTGTTCTCCATAGTGGCTGTACTAGTTTACATTCCACCAACAGTGTAAGAGGATTCTCTTCTCTCCATACCCTCTCCAGCATTTATTGTTTGTAGACTTTTGGATAGCAGCCATTCTGACTGGCATGAAATGGTACCTCATTGTGGTTTTGATTTGCATTTCTCTGATAATGAGTGATGTTGAGCATCTTTTCATGTGTTTGTTAGCCATCTGTATGTCTTCTTTGGAGAAATGTCTGTTTAGTTCTTTGGTTCATTTTGATTGGGTCATTTACTTTTCTGGAATTGAGCTGCATGAGTTGCTTGTATATTTTCAGACTAGTTGGTTGTCAGTTGCTTCATTTGTTATTATTTTCTCCCAGTCTAAAGGCTGTCTTTTCACCTTGCTTATAGTTTCCTCCATTGTGCAAAAGCTTTTAAGTCTAATTAGGTCCCATTTGTTTATTTTTGCTTTTATTCCCATTACTCTGGGAGGTAGGTCATAGAGGATACTGCTGTGATTTATGTCAGAGAGTGTTTTGCCTATGTTTTCCTCTAGGAGTTTTATAGTTTCTGGTCTTAGACGATTAGATCTTTAATCCATTTTGAGTTTACTTTTGTGTATGCTGTTAGAAAATGTTCTAGTTTCATTCTTTTACAAGTGGTTGACCAGTTTTCCCAGCACCACTTGTTAAAGAGATTGTCTTTTCTTCATTGTATATTCTTGCCTTATTGTCGACTCCAGACCACCAGGTTCTGGTCCATTAAAGGACCTCAACACCTTCTGTCTTGGTTTTCCACTCCAAGTTTTGCCTTTGTTGGTGTCTAGGTCACTCAATTAGCTTGTTTAAGTAAGTGTCTTCAATTTGACATCTCCATCCTTTCCTTGTGTTAAAATTTTAACATAACTCAAATTATTTATCTCCCTATCATGGAGAACTTCATTTACATAAACTGCCAAAAGCATAAATTCCAGTGTCTTTTACATAGTCTTTGTAAGTGTTCAAACTATCTTTTTATCTTTATTTATCTATATCCTTCTATTAACCAACATTTCTTTCTTTTTATAATTTTTAATTGGAAGATAATTGCTCTACAAGATTTTGATGGTCTCTACCATACATCAATGCAAAAAAGTCATAATTATATATTATATATCCTCTGCATTTGAGCCTCTCCTCCCATTCCACCCTGCTCTCTGTGTTACAAACAGCTTCCTGCTAGTTATCTATTTTACACATGATAATGTATATATGTCAGTGCTACTCTTTTGAATTTGTCCTACCCTCTCTTTCCCCTACTGTGTCTATAAGTATGTTTTCTACATCCACATCTCCATTTTTTCTCTGTACATAGGTTTTTAAGTCCTATTTTTCTAGATTTCATATATATGTCTTAATACATAATATTTGTTTTTCTCTTCCTGATGTACTTTGCTCTGTATAACAGGCTCCAGGTACATCTATCTCACTACAACTGACTAAAATTTGTTCCTTTTAATGGCTGAATAATGCTCCAATAATAAACAATAAGTGCTGGTGAGGATGTGGATAAAAGGGAAACTTATAGCACTGTTGGTGGGAATGTAAATTTGAACAGGTACTATGAGAACAGTATGGAGATTCCTCAACAGACTAGGAATAAAACTACCGTATGAGACAGCAATTCCACTACTGGGCAATATACTCTGAGAAAATCACAATTCAAAAAGACACATGTACCCAATTTTCATTGCAACACTGTTTACAATAGCCAGGACACAGAAACAACCTAGATGTCCACTGAGAGATGAATAGAAAAGAAGATATGGTACATACATACAATGGAATATAACCTACATTTCTTAAAGTGCCCCAATCACTCCTTGGCTTTAGGTATACTTAAGTATTCTTATATCCTTATATTATTTATTTATCCTTATATTATACTATTTATATTATATCCTTTATATTATATTATTTATCCTTGTATTATTTATTACCTATTTCCAATTTAAATACCAGCATAACTTTGCAGCTTTCAATGATTTCCAGGTTAACATTTATATTTAAACAGTAAATTATTTAAATTAAGAAGTTATTTTACTATGCCTTAAACTTATTATCTATTTTGCCTTCCATATTATGACATATGCTTCTTGAGGAAGGGGAGAATCTGAGCATATTTTTAAAATATTCTTCTTACATTTTGCACAGCAAGGTACTCAACAAACATTTGTCAAATGGAATGGAATAGATGATCTCTGATGTCTATAGCATAAATTCTCACACAGTGTACTGCAGTAGTACTCTGGGACAATGCTATTGCCAAAACAATAAAACTAGTGAAAAATTATAGATTACCTTCATAATGTTTACTAGGCAAACAATTCTTAAGGAGGGTAAAATAAGGAACTAATCATAAAATAAATGATTCAGAAATTCCTTCACTGAATGTATAATTTGCTTTCATCAATTCAGTCGCTCAGTCATGTCCAGCTGTTTGCAACCCCATGGATTGCAGCATGCTAGGCCTCCCTGGAGTGAGCATCACCAACACCCAGAGTTTAGGCAAACTCATGTCCATAGAGTTGGTGATGCCGTCCAACCATCTCATCCTCTGTCATCACCTTCTCCTCCTGCCTTCAATCTTTCCGAGCATCAGGGTCTTTTCAAATGAGTCAGCTGTTTGCATCAGGTGGTCAAAGTATTGGAGTTTCAACTTCAACATCAGTCCTTCCAATGAACGTTCAGGGCTGATCTCTTTTAGGATGGACTGGTTGGATCTCCTTGCAGTCCAAGGGACTCTAAAGAATCTTCTCCAAAACTACAGTTCAAAAGTGCTCAGCTTTCTTTATAGTCCAACTCTCACATCCATACATGACTACTGGAAAAACCATAGCTTTGACTAGATGGACCTTTGCTGGCAAATAATGTCTCTGCTTTTTAATATGCTGTCTAGGTTGGTCATAGATTTCCTTCCAAGGAGCAAGTAAGCGTCTTTAAATTTCATGGCTGCAGTCACCATCTGCAGTGATTTTGGAGCCCCCAAAATGAAGTCTGTCACTGTCTCCATTGTTTCCCCATCTATTTGCCATGAAGTGATAGGACCAAATGTTATGATCATAGTTTTCTGAATGTTGAGTTTTAAGCCAACTTTTCACTCTCCTCTTTCACTTTCATCAAGAAGCTCTTTAGTTCTTCTTCACTTTCTGTCATAAGGGTGGTGTCATCTGTATATCTGAGATTATTGGTATTTCTCCTGGCAATCTTGATTCCAGCTTGTATTTCATCCAGTCCACTGTTTTTCATGAGGTACTCTGCATTTAAGTTAAATAAACACATTGACAATATACAGTCTTGACACGCTCCTTCTCTGACTTGGAACCAGTCTGTTGTTCCACGTCTGGTTCTAACTGTTGCTTCTTGACTTGCTTACAGATTTCTCAGGAGGCAGGACAGGTGGTCTGCTATTCCCATCTCTTTCAGAATATTCCACAGTTTGCTGTGATTCACAACACTCATAGGCTTTGGTATAGTCCATAAAGCAGAAGTAGATGTTTTTTCTGGGATGCTCTTGCTTTTTTCATCAAAAGACACCATTCAGAGAATGAAAAGGCATAACTGAGATTTACTGAGAATATTTATCATAGTATAACACCGTATATATTTAAATATACCTGCTGCTGCTGCTGCTGCTAAGTCGCTTCAATCGTGTCTGACTCTGTACGACCCCAGAGACGGCAGCCCACCAGGCTCCCAGTCCCTGAGATTCTCCAGGCAAGAACACTGGAGTGGGTTGCCATTTCCTTTTCCAATGCATGAAAGTAAAAAGTGAAAGAGAAGTCGCTCAGTCATGTCCAACTCTTAGCAACCCCATAGACTGCAGCCTACCAGGCTCCTCTGTCCATGGGATTTGCCAAGCAAGAGTACTGGAATGAGTTGCCATTGCTTTCTCCTTAAATATACCTATATATATATAGGCTTCCCAAGTGGTGCTAGAGGTAAAGAACCCGCCTACCAATGCAAGAGATGTAACAGAGAGGTGGGTTCAATCCCTGAGTCAAAAATCCCCTTGGAGAAGGAAATGGCAACCCACTCCAGTATTCTTGCCTGGAGAATCCCATGGACATACGCTCTTGGTGGGCTACAGTCCATAGGGTCACAAAGAGTCAGACATGACTGAAAATGACTTAACTGCCCCCACACACACACATATACTGTGCTATGCTGTGCTTAGTCACTCAGTCATGTCAGACTCTTTGCGACTCAAATGACTTGTCACACACACACACGCGTACACGAGCGCGCACACACACACACACATAATCTTCAATAAAAGACTCATCTAGAGTATTTTACCTATATAAGATATTCTTACAAATCAGTAATAGAAGACAAACAACCCAAAAAAACCTAAGCAGAAACTTCAGAAAAGTGTTTCAAAATGGAAAATCTATATACAAACATGTGAGGGCCATTTATCAATAAGTTCAAGAACAGGCAACACTAATATTAATATCTTTAATGTGTTGGTGATAGAATTAAGAATGAAGGCAAGAGTTTATCTCTTTCAGGGGTATATTGACAGAGATTCTGTAAATGTTTATAAATTTAAATTAAAATCCATTACATTATTGCATGTATATTATTTTTTGTTGTTTAGTTACTAAGTTGTATCTGACTCTTGCGACCTCATGGACTGGAGCCTGCCAGGCTCCTCTGTCCATCTGATTTCCCAAGCAAGAATACTGGAGTGAGTTACCATTTCCTTCTCCAGGGATCTTTCAGACTTAGGGATAGAGCTCACATCTTCTGTATTGGCAGGCATATTCTTTTCCACTGAAGTACCAGGGAAGTCCTCATGTATATTATATAACCTCAATATAAACATTTTACAGAAAGCCTTATGTGAAGCATAACTTTCCACTGTTATTCACAGACTTTTAAAAAGCAATACACTTTTTTAAACAGAAATTTACTCTTCAACTGTGAGATTCTTAGATAATAAACCTAAATACAAACTACAGAAAAATGTTAGTCTAATTTAATATTAAAAAAATAAAAAATAAAGTAAGATATTTCAAAATGTTAGTGTTTGGGGATGATTAACTGGAAGACATATTGAAGTAGTCAAATATTTGAACTTTTGTGTTTAATAATGGTAATTGCAAATGCTATCAATGCCAACTGATTTACCTGTGTAGACAGGTAAAACCAGCATGGTATTGCCTTTAGTGATGTGGTTTGGACAACTGTTAATTCAGGTTAAGTCAAAAGGGGAAAAATTATGATCTTCCCTTCATTATACATAATACTTACATTTCTGGAAATTTTAGTGTATATACAAAATGCATAAAACCTATTTTGTGCTTAAGCGGAAAATTTAAAAAGTGCCCAGGCTCATGTAAGTAAGTTATTTACCTACATATATATTACAAAGGAAACTTGAACATAATGAGGGATTGCCTTCCCAAACATTTTAGGATTTGCTAATCTAACCGCTCCAGTCTTTAAATATCATAAAGACTCTGTTCATTGTAACCACCAAAAAACTCCGTATGTATTAAAAAACCTCCCTGTAAGGTGATGTGCCCTACTGAGAATACTACTAAGTGAAATGCCATGAGTACCTGGATATTAAAGTATTACTAACATGAAAAAGATTGCAAAAATGTTGTTAGCATCTTAATACCAGATGATGTATCACACAATATAAACACTTAGAATGTCCTAATGA
>SJYC01149110.1:0-10640 GCA_006408675.1 Madoqua kirkii | reverse complement strand
CGGCCCTGGGATTTCTTTGGAAGGACTGATGGTATAGCTGAAACTTCAGTACTCTGGCCACCTCATGTGAAGAGTTGACTCATTGGAAAAGACTCTGATGCTGGGAGGGACTGGGGGCAGGAGGAGAAGGGGACGACAGGGGTTGAGATGGCTGGATGGCATCACTGACTCGATGGACCTGAGTCTGAGTAAACTCCAGGGAGCTGGTGATGGACAGGGAAGCCTGGCATGCTGCGATTCAAGGGATTGCAAAGAGTCGGACACGACTGAGTGACTGAACTAACTAGGCGAATGGCATTCTCCCACTCCAGAACCTTGTAATGTTTCTACCTCACTTTCGTGGTGGTGGATGCTTACAAACACCAGTGAAGATCACAACTCAAGGACATGGGTCTATCAGAAGAACAAAATTTAATCACAATCATAGAACACTTCTCTCCACACCTTATCATCACGCCAACAGGGATACAGTACAATAGTAGTTATATAATTATTATGGGGAAAAAAAAGATGCAAGACTCAAAGTTCCTTTCAGGATGAGTACCTATACAAGTGCCAAAGCACCAAGGGAGAGAAAAACAAGGACATTGGTGGGACACTAAAGCCTCTGGAACCCTATAGCTATAGCAAACACAGTCTGACTGCTAGCATGATTTACATAAGATCTCACATTAAGACCTATTTACCACAGTTTTTAGTACTCAATATCACATGCCTGAGTTTCACTGAAATATCACAAGGCATGCCAGAAAAAATGCAGCCTCTATAGACAAAGCAAATGCATGAACCATCATTCTCCCACTCCAGAACCTTGTAATGTTTCTACCTCACTTTCGTGGTGGTGGATGCTTACAAACACCAGTGAAGATCACAACTCAAGGACATGGGTCTATCAGAAGAACAAAATTTAATCACAATCATAGAACACTTCTCTCCACACCTTATCATCACGCCAACAGGGATACAGTACAATAGTAGTTATATAATTATTATGGGGAAAAAAAAGATGCAAGACTCAAAGTTCCTTTCAGGATGAGTACCTATACAAGTGCCAAAGCACCAAGGGAGAGAAAAACAAGGACATTGGTGGGACACTAAAGCCTCTGGAACCCTATAGCTATAGCAAACACAGTCTGACTGCTAGCATGATTTACATAAGATCTCACATTAAGACCTATTTACCACAGTTTTTAGTACTCAATATCACATGCCTGAGTTTCACTGAAATATCACAAGGCATGCCAGAAAAAATGCAGCCTCTATAGACAAAGCAAATGCATGAACCATGAATACATGAACTTAAATACTACCCAATTTTTAAAATTACCCAATTAAATACTACCCAATTTTTACAATTAACTGACAAGCAAATTAAAATAACTATGATGACACAAATCATTAATATCATAGATGAAAGCAAGAGGGCATGATTAAATATTTCATGGACATTAAAAGTATAATACAGGAATATTATAAATGTTATGCTCATAAATTTGATAATGTACATGAAATGGACCAATTGCTTGAAAGACAGGATGCATCAAAATCATACAAGAAAAGATAGGCATCTGAATGGGCCTATATATATTAAATAAATTGAACCAAAATTTAATAATCTTCCAAAACAGAAAGTGCAAGACTCAGGTAGGTTCAGGAAATTTCTACTAAATATTTAAGGAGAAATTTATCGCTTCACCATAATATTTTCCAAATGGTAGAAGTAGAGAGAATATCTTCTGACTTACTCAATGAGGACAGCATCACCCTAACACCAAAACCAGATAAAGATGTTACATTAAAAAAAACACACACACACAATAGCAACAATAACAACAACAAGCTATAAACCATTTTCTCTTGTGAAAACCTCAACAAAATATTAGCAATTTAAATATAACAATGTATAAAAGTAATTATACACCATGACCCTGGTATGTAAAGCTGGTATGATGTTCAAAAATTAATTAAAGTAATCTATTACATCAGGCTAAAGAAGAAAACTCATGTGATTATATCAATAGATACAGAAAAACAGCTGACAATATCCTACATCTATTCATAATAACTCTCAGTAAACTAGGAATAAAGGAGACCTTTCTCAACTTGATAAAGAACATCCACCCAGCTAACACTGTACTTAATGTTGACAAACTAGAAGCTTTTATGCTGAGATTAGGAACAAGATGAGATGTCGCCTCTCACTATTTCTTTTCAACATTGTACTGGAACTTCTAGGTAATGCATGAAGAACTAAAAGATGTACATATTATAAATGAAGTCATACAAATATCTTTTTTCAAGGATGATATGTTTGCCTATGTAGAAAATCTAAAACACACACACACACACACACACACACACACACACACACACAAAGCTGACCAAAAAATCCCTTCTGGAATTAACAATTACCCTAGAAAATTTGCAGAACACAAGAATAATATAAAAAAATCAATAGTTTTTCTATATACAAGCCAGGAACAAATGTAATTTGAAATTTTAAAAATTATAACATCATAGCACACCAAAGTTAAGTACTTAGTTATAAATCTAACAAAAAATATACAAGATCAATGTGAGAAATGCCAAAAATCTCTGATGAATAAAATAAATTTTAAAAAATTAACAAATGGAGAACTATTCTGTGGTCATGGATAGGGAAAGTCAAAGTTGCCAGGATATCAATTTTCCCCAAACTGATCTATTAACACAATCATAGTCAAAATTTCAGCAAGGTATTTTGTGGATAGCAACAAATTGACTCTAAAGTTTATATGGAAAGCTAAAGTACCCAGAATGAAAGTGAAAGTGAAGTCACCCAGTTGTGTCCAACTCTTTGCGACCCCATGGACTGTAGCCTACCAGGCTCCTCCATCCAAGGGGTTTTCCTGGCAGGAATATTGGAGTGGGTTGCCATTTCCTTCTCTAATACCCAGAACAACCAGAATACCCCAAATAGCCACACATTAGTAAAGAAGGACAAAAATTTGAAGACTAACATTATCTAAATTAAGGATTTACTATAAAGCTACAATAAATAGGATAGTGTGGTATTAGCAAAATCATAAACAAATAGGTCAATGGAAAACAAGTACTTCCACAAAGATATAGTTGACTGATCTTTGACAAAAGAGAAAAAGGATGCCAAGGAGCAATAATAATCTTTTCAACAAATGGTGGTAGAAAAACTGGGCATCTACATAACAACAACAACAACAAAAGACAGAGAGAGATAATTTAAACAAACATTCACACTCTTCCAAAAATAGCACAAATGGATCATAGACCTAAATTTAAAATAAAATACTATAGAACTCCTAGAATGGCAGGTCACATTGGGAAAGCATATTTGCAGAAGACATCTTAAATTTAAAAAAAAATTGTTATCCAAATGTACAAAGAACTCTTAAACTGAGTCTTAAACTGAACTCTTTAACTGAGTTTTAGAAACCATTGATTCTTTATTTATTTTTTGTTTTTAAGTTTGCTTTGTCCAGAATGTCATGTGGTTAGAATCATATAGTATTTATCCTTTTGAATCTGATCCTTTTCATGTATTAATATTCATTTAAAGTTTATCCATATCTTTTGTGGCTTGATAGCTTATTTCTTTTTATTGCGGAATATTACTCCACTGTTTGGATATACTAAAGTTTATTTACCCATTTTATTGAAAACATATTGTCTGCTGTCAGATTTTTGTGAAAAGTTGTCAGAAACATTATTGTACAAGTTTTGTATAGAGATGAGTTTTAAAATCAGTTCAGAAATTCCTAGGTATATAATTGCTGGATCATATGACAAAACTTTTAAGAAACTAGATTTTTAAATATTTTCTTCTAGAATTCGATAGTTTTGTATTTTTCATTTAGGTGTATGTTTGATTTCTTTGTGTGAGATGTTGTTCAGTTGCTAAGTCATTTCAAGTGTCTAAATGTTTTCTTCTTCCCCTTCTCTTCCTTCTCCCTCCCTCTTTTTCTTCTTCTTTTCCTTCTCCCTCTGCCTTCTTTTTGAGTACGTGTACACCCAGTTATTCCAATACTGTTTGTTGAATTTATATCTTTTCTTCACTGAATTCCCTTTGTCCCTTGGTCAATGATGAGTTAACTGTATTTGTACAAGTCTATGTTGGACCTATTTCTTGTTTTCCATTGTTCTATGTCCTATTCTAGTATCACCAATTCCACGCTGTCTTGACTACAATAGCACTGAATAGTCTTGAAAATGAATGGTGTGACTACTTCAATTTGTTGTTTTTCTTCAGTATTGTGTTAGCTATTTTCAGTCTTTTGCTTTTATCTTCCGTTATTGCTTCAAGCCATTTTATCCTTCTCTGAAATCATCTTTATAATGTTTTTCTGGTCTGTGTAAGATATTGTCCTTGTGTTACTTTTCTGCAGTATTATTATGCTGTCGGTAGGTTTGGATTTCTTCTTCTGTATGCTGCCAAGGGATTTCTTTGTCTCCTGAATATCTGTGGGCATGAGCTTTTCATGATTTGGGATGTATGCAAATATTGACTCTGATCATAGGATCTTCTCTCTTTCTATAAGCCATTAAATATATATCTTCTTAACATATCATTGATTTCTCATCTTCTTTTGTATACTGTATATTATTTTGTTTTTCAACATCTTTTGACATGTTTTCCAATTCACAAATTCTCTTTTCAACTGGGATAAACTATATTTTTATTGTATTTTCAATATGATTTTGTTATTCATTAAAATATACAACATTTCTTTTCACAATATTCATCTAAAAATTTAAATTTAGTTTTCACCTCTATTAACATGGAAAAATATATGCTCAAAATCTTTCAAGCTAGTACATGAACTGAGCTTCCAGAGCTGGATTTAGAAAAGGTAGAAGAACCAGAGATAAAACTGCCAACATCCACTGGATCATAGAAAAAGCAAGGAGATTCCAAAAATAACGGGAAGCATGGCAAGAACAGGGCTGAGTCCTAATCGGTCACGGTATTGAACATTATCTGATCTCAGTTCAACAGTTCCTTGCAGTCTGATTACCTCTTTGGTGTCTTCAAGAAACATTTTAAAGACAAAAGGATTGATATAATTACCTAGTCTGAAACCAGCAGTGTAATTAGAATTGTTCTTCAAGTGACTAATCTCTCCTCAGACTGACACACTACAGACTGACATTTGGAACTGGTCCTTAACTCGCCTTCATGTAGAATTTCCTGTGGACAAATGCCATCAAAATCAGTCCCAGCAGTGTGGGATGAGCAGAGACTAGGGTTGCCAGATACAGGATGTCTAACAAAATTTGAATTTCACATAAACAATGAATATTTTAAAAAATAATACATTCACTTTACTGTATGCTTGTAACTAATACAACATTGTAAATCAACAATACTCCAATAAAAATTTTATAAAATGAAAAAAAAAAGTGTAACCCAAATACTGTATGGAAGACACAAATTTTACCTCTTTGGTGTCTTCAAGAAACATTTTAAAGACAAAAGGATTGATATAATTACCTAGTCTGAAACCAGGAGTGTAATTAGAATTGTTCTTCAAGTGACTAATCTCTCCTCAGACTGACACACTACAGACTGACATTTGGAACTGGTCCTTAACTCGCCTTCATGTAGAATTTCCTGTGGACAAATGCCATCAAAATCAGTCCCAGCAGTGTGGGATGAGCAGAGACTAGGGTTACCAGATACAGGATGTCTAACAAAATTTGAATTTCACATAAACAATGAATATTTTAAAAAATAATACATTCACTTTACTGTATGCTTGTAACTAATACAACATTGTAAATCAACAATACTCCAATAAAAATTTTATAAAATGAAAAAAAAAAGTGTAACCCAAATACTGTATGGAAGACACAAATATTTTTTTAAATATAAATTTATTTATTTTAATTGGAAGCTAATTACTTTACAATATTGTATTGGTTTTGCCATACATCAACATGAATCCGTCACAAGTATACACGTGTTCCCCATCCTGAATCCTCCTCCCTCATCCCTCCCCATACCATCCCTCTGGGTCATCTCAGTGCACCAGACCCAAGCATCCAGTATCATGCATCGAAACTGGGCTGGCGATTAATTTCATATGATATTATACATATGCCATTATTATACAAACATATTATACATATGTTTCAATGCCATTCTCCCAAATCATCCCACCCTCTCCCTCTCCCACAGAGTCCAAAAGCCTGTTATATACATCTGTGTCTCTTTTGCTGTCTCGCATACAGGCCATTAAAAAGAATACATTTGAATCAGTTCTAATGAGGTGGATGAAACTGGAGCCAATTATACAGAGGGAAGTAAGCCAGAAAGAAAAGCACCAATACGGTTTACTAATGCATATATATGGACACAAATATTTTTAAATTTTCAATTGTTTATCTGAATTTCAAATCTGAGTTCTCTTTCTATTTGCTAAACACTACTGAGTGCCTGGCTTCCCTGGTGGCTCAGACGGTAAAGCATCTGCCTGCAGTGCAGAAGACCTGGGTTCAATCCTTGGGTTGGGAAGATTCCCCTGGAGAAGGAAATGGCAATATTCTTGCCTGGAAAATTCCATGGACTGAGGAGCCTAGTCGGACACGACTGAACAACGTCGTTTCAGTTTTCAGTTTCAGTGACTGACCACACACCACAATCACTTTAGCTGGTAGAAAAATAGTTTGCTCCAGTGAGAAGTGTATTTCCAGGAAATTCCGGCATTTAAACATTTCTTTACATTTACATTTCTTTACATTTACTGTAATAATTTACAATTATTACAGTAACATCTAGTTACAGTATATATTTAGGTACCTCAGTTATAATTGTTTCAGTGGAACTAAAGAATCTTACTATATATGTTTCAGAATTAAAAAATAAAAACCTCTTTATTAAAGTCCCAAACAGGCCACTTTAACAAATAGATCTTTGAAAGATTCTGTTCAGTTCAGTTCCATTTGTTGCTCAGTCATTTCCGATTCTGCAACCCAATGGAAAGCAACATGCCAGTATTCCCTGTCCATCACCAACTCCTGGAGCTTGCTCAAACTCATGTCCATCGATGCCATCCAACCATCTCATCCTTTTTCATCCCCTTCTTCTCCTGCCTTCAATCTTTCCAGGATTACGGACTTTTCTAATGAGTCCATTCTCTGCATCAGGTGGCCAAAGTACTGGAGCTTCAGCTTCAGTCCTTCCAATGAATATTCATGACTGATTTCCTTCAGGATTGACTGGTTTGAACCCCTTGCTGTCCAAGGGACTCTCAAGAGTCTTCTTCAATACCACAGTTAAAAAGCATCAATTCTTCAGCATTCAGCTACATGATTATTGGAAAAACCACCACTTTGACTAGATGGACCTCTGTTGGCAAAGTAGTATCTCTGCTTTTTTATTTGCTGTCTAAGTTTGCCATAGCTTTTCTTAAAAGGAACAAGCATCTTTTAATTTTACAGTCACTGTGTCCATTGTTTCCCCATCTATTTGCCATGATCTTAATTTTTTGAATGATTAGTTTTAAGCGGGCTTTTTCACTCTCCTCTTTCACTGTCATCAAGAGGCTCTTTAGTTCCTCTGCTTTCTGTCATAAGGGTGGTGTCACCTGCGTATCTGAGGTTATTGATATTTCTCCCTGCAATCTTGATTCCAGCTTGTGCTTCACCCAGATTGGCATTTTGCATGATGCACTCTGCATATAACTGAAATAAGTAGGTTGATAATATGCAGCCTTGATGTACTCCTTTCCCAATTTGGAACCAGTCCATTGTTTCATGTCAGTTCTAACTGTTGCTTCTTGACCTGCATACAGATTTCTCAGGAGGCAGGTCAAGTGGTCTGGTATTCCCATCTCTTGAAGAATTTCCCACATCTTGTTGTGATCCAAACAGTCAAAGTTTCAGCATAATCAATGAAGCAGAAGTAGATGTTTTTCTTGAATTATTTTTCTTATTCTATGAATAATCAATTGTTATCAATTTGATCTCTCATTCCCCTGCCTTTTCTAAATCCAGCTTGAACATCTGGAATTTCTTAGTTCATGAACAGTTGAAGCCTATTTTGAGAATTTTGAGCATTATTTTGCTAGCATGTGAGATGAGAGCAATTGTGCAGTAGTTTGAACATTTGACGTTTCCTTTTTTGGGGGGTTGGAATGAAAACTGACCTTTTCCAGTCATGTGGCCATTACTGAGTTTTTCAAATTTGCTGGCATATTGAGTGCAGCACTTTCATAGCATCTTCTTTTTGGATTTGAAATAGCTCAACCGGAATTCCATCACTTCCACTAGCTTTGTTTGTAGTGATAGTTTCTAAGGCTCACTTGACTTCACACTGCAGGATGTCTGGCTCTAGGTGAGTGATTATGTGGGTCATGAAGATCTTTGTTTTATAGTTCTGTGTATTATTGCCACTTTTTCTTAATATCTTCTACTTCTGTTAGGTCCATACCATTTCTGTCCTTTACTGTGTCCATCTTTGCATGAAATATTCTCTTGGTATCTCTAGAAGAGATCTATAGTCTTTCCCATTCTATTGTTTTTCTCTATTTCTTTGCATTGATCACTGAGGAAGGCTTTCTTATGTCTCCTTGCTGTTCTTTGGAACTCTGCACTCAGATGGACATATCTTTTCTTACATCCTTTGCCTTTTGCTTCTCTTCTTTTCTTAGTTATTTGTAAGACCTCCTCAGACAACGATTTTGCCTTTTTGCTTGTCTTCCTCTTGGGGATGGTTTTGATCACTGTCTCCTTTACAGTGTCATGAACCTCTGCCCATCATTCTTTAGGCTCTCTGCCTATAATATCTAATCCATTGAATCTATTTGCACTTCCACTGTACAGTCGTAAGGTATTTGATTTAGGTCATACCTGAATGGTCTAGTGGTTTCCCTACTTTCTCCATTTAAGTCTGAATTTTGCAATAAGGAGTTCAGGATCTGAGCCAGTCAGTTCCCTGTCTTGTTTTTGCTGACTGTATACATTCTCCATCTTTGACTGCAAAGAATATATCAATCTGATTTTGGTATTAACCATCTGGTGATGTCTCTGTGTAGAGTCATCTCTTACATTGTTGGAATAGGGTGTTTGCTACAACCAGTGTGTTCTCTTGACAAAACTCTGTTAGCCTTTGCCCTGCTTCATTTGTACTCCAACGCCACATTTGTCTGTTACTCCAGCTATCTCTTCACTTCTTACTTTTGCATTCCAGTCTGCTATAATGAAAAGGACATCTTTTATGGGTGTTAGTTCTAGAAGGTCTAATAGGTCTTCGTAGAACCATTCAACTTTAGCTTCTTCAGCATTAGTGGTTGGGGTATAGACTTGGATTACTGTGATATTGAACGGCTTGCCTTGGAAACAGAGATCATTTTGTCATTTTTGAGATGGTACCCAAGTACTGCACTTCAGACTCTTGTTGACTATGAGGGCTATTCCATTTCTTCTAAGGGAATCTTGCCCACAGTAGTAGATACAGTGGTCACCTGAATTAAATTCACCCATTCTGGTACATTTTAGTTCACTGATTCCTAAAATGTCAATGGTCACTTTTGCTGTCTCATGTTTGACGACTTTCAGTTTACTTTGATTCATGAACCTAACATTTCAGGTTCCTATGCAATATTGCTGTTCACAGTATTGGACTTTACATCACCAGTCACATCCACAGCTGGGTGCTGTTTTCACTTTGGCTCCTTCTCTTCATTCTTTCTGGAGCTGTAGCTCCAGTCTTCTCCTGTAGCATATGGGCCCCTGCTGACCTTGGGAGTTCATCTTTCAGTGTCCTATCTTTTTTGCCTTTTCATGTTGTTCATGGGGTTCTCAAGGCAAGAATACTGAAGTGGTTTGCCATTCCCTTCTCCCGTGGACCACTTTTTGTCAGAACTCTCTTACCCATCTGTCTTGGGTGGCCCTACATGGTATGTCTCATAGTTTCATTGAGTTAGACAAGGCTGTAGTCCTGACATAAAAATACAGAGATAATAAAATAATTAATACTGTTTGCTGCTGCTAAAATACATATTAATTTTTCATGTTATTTCTGAAACAATTATATTGTACCATATTTTGAAATATAAAGCATATATTAAAAGGACTTGACCAAAATCACCATAAGAATCAGTCATAGGAACTCAAATCCTCCTATGTCAAAACTCTCATTATTTAGGATTAGCTGTGAAAAACAAAGGAAAAAAAAATGCTCATTGATGTACATAACTTGTTTCAAATTTTCCAGTTGTGTTCAGTGCTTTGTTTACTTCTTTGCAAATCATCCCTTTTTCTATAGTCATATGTGTAATCACTATACCCATTGGTGAAATCATATTAGATACCAGTGTAATATCTGCCAAATTATTACAGTCTCAAGTAGATAAGCATATGTAAGAATACTAATTTAGGTCATTAATTATACTAGGACATTTTTACTTTGTGATAAGTTAGCTACTATAACTGCACTATAGTCATGACTTAAAAGTAATACTTTGATATTGTTGTGATGTATTTTCATCTGTATTTTAAGTCTGAGTTTATTTCAAATCCTCTAGTCTTTTGTTTAGTTTCTCTTTAACCACATGTAAGATATTATTTCTCTACCAAGAAGATTCTAACCTCTCCTTCATTTTGTCTTACACTTACTCCAGACT
>SJYC01149107.1:0-16281 GCA_006408675.1 Madoqua kirkii | reverse complement strand
TCTGAGTGAATTCCAGGAGTTGGTGATGGACAGGGAGGCCTGGCGTGCTGCGATTCATGGGGTCACAAAGGGTCAGACATGACTGAGCGACTGAACTGAACTGAACTGAAGCCAAGGAACTCAAAGAGCTACCAGAAGCTCGAAAAAACAAGCAAAGATTTTCCCCTAGAGCCTTCAGAGAGAGTCCTTGATTTCAGACTCCTGGCCTCCAGAGCTGCTTGAAAATATATTTCTGTTGTACCTGAGCTTGTGCTAATTTTTTGGCAGCCCTAGAAATCTAACACAGTATCTCTGAACACATTTCATGTGCCATGTATATTGTTAGGCAAGTATACATCTGTGAGTAAGAAAGATTTCATCTTATCATCCTGCTCTGGAGGGAATCACAATCTGGCACATGAAACAGACATTTAACAATGTATATTCTAAGTGAAGTTTAGACCAAAGGATGGTGGGGGTCTCAGTTCCTGAGAGCTTCCATTGTCCATGAGTGCACTGTAGAGACTCAAGTACCTTAAGATGCCAGAGATGAAGGGGTAGCTTCCTAGAGGAAATAGCATTTTAGCTAATCTTGAAGAGGTGGGTAGAAATTTTCACGATGAAAGCTTGGAAAGCAGGCTGTATTGGAGATAGAAAACTGAAGGGAAGGAAAGTCTGAAAGACACAAAAGTGTGTCAACGAACAATAGAGACATTTCAACCTTGTCGTGAGCCTTCTCAGATGATGCCAATGAGCATAATCCGAAGAGTTGCAGATCCATAAGGACTCTAGAGCTCTGGCAACTTTGAAGAATGGAGTTCCCATGCAAACTGGGAATTTATATGAAACAAAAATAAACCTCTGTCTTGCAGATCATTTTTCATATTCTGGTCAAATTCGATGAACGTGTGTGTGTTAGTCATTCAGTCATGTCTGACTCTTTGTGACCTCATATGCTATAGCCCACCAGGCTCCTCTGTCTATGGAATTCTCCAGGTAACAATACTGGAGTGGGTAGCCATTCCCTTCTCCAGGGGTTCCTCCTGATGCAGGGATCCAACCCAGGTCTGCTGTACTGAAGGCAGATTCTTTACCATCTGAGGCACCAGGGAAGCCCAAGATGAACTTACATTCTCATTATCATCAATCTGGAAGAGGAACTGGAATGGGGGGTATTGCTGGTGGGAGAAAAGGTTAACTGGTTTTAAGTAGTGAGAGTGTAGTTAAAAGTAGTATGAGAGAGAGAAAGAGAGCTGGATTGAAGACAAAGTCCATAGGACATGATAATCAATTATATACAGAGGGCAAAAAAAGAGGAAGAAATATAATGTCATTTTAGTTGCAGAAGGAGGCACTGGGGTTAATGGTAATAAAGATAGAGAATAATTGGAGTAAGGTCATCCCCTTCGTGGATCACAGCCTTGTCGTGGCTAAGGGGCTTGTATTACTCAGTGAAGCTATGAGTCGTGCTGGCAGGGCCACCCAAGATGGACAGGTCATAGTAAAGAGTTCTGACAAAACGTGGTCCACTGGAGGAGGAAATGGCAAACCACTCCAGTATTCTTACTGTGAGAACCCCATAATTGGGTCACAAAGAGTTGGACATGACTTAGAGACTGAACAACAAAGCCTTAGGAAGAAGAGGCATAAAATAATAAGACAAAACAAGCCACTGGGTGCAGCAATGAAGAAAGCCCATTTTTTGCTGGTTTCCTTGTCTGTCATTGACAACTTGTTCAGTATTCAGTGAGGGTTTTCACACAATTTCCTCAGTTTCATGCAGCCTCTGTCAAAGACTGAAGTCACCTTTACTGTTTTGTTTCCACAAAGCTTTCAGTGTAAAGTGAAAGAGAACCGCCGATGGGCTTTGGCACTGAGCTGCTTGCTTTTATTTTTTACTGGTTTAGAAAATCATGATACTATAATAATAGGTATAAGTTATTATATATTTGTCAAAACTCATAGAATGTATAATACAGAGAAGTAAACCCAAATGCCAGTTATGGACTTTACATGACAGTGATGTATCAATGTTGGTTCATTGATTGTAATAAATGTACCACCGTGGTACATGATGTTGATGGTAGGGGGCCCCTGCTTGTGTTAGGGAACTCTTGACAGAAACCACCCGCCTTGCCCACTTGCCTGAGTTGTCTCACAATAAGGAACATGGTGCTATGCTGAAAACTAACTGGGAGAATTCAGGAGGGGCCACAAGAGGGAGGAGATGATCAACCTCTCATTGACCCTCACTCTGGAATCCATCTTGGCTAAAAGGAGCACACCACCAGGAAGGGCCCTGAGTCACCAACAGGGACCAACCAATTTGGTGGGTAGGCAAGAGACGCCTGGTATCCCCGTCACCATGAAAACCTGAGGCTGCAGGCCATGTGGCAGAGCAGTTTTTCTGGGTTCCTTTACCCTGCTACTCTGCTTGAGTGCCTCTTCCCAATAAAGTCTCTTGCTTTGTTAAGTATGTGTGTCTCCTTGGACAATTCATTTCCAAATGTTAGATGAGAGCCCACTCCTGGGCCCTGGAAGGGATATTCCCCTTTCTGCCACACACATATGTGGGGATGTGGGAACTCTTTTTTATGCTCAATTTTTCTGTGAACCTAAAATTGCTTTAAAAAATAAAATATTAATTTAAAAAATACATATGTGTGTCTTTTTTGAAAAACAGTAAGTTGCCCTGCACATTTTATTCCAGTTCAAGGAAATCAATTATTTTCTCTTAGAAAAAAAAAATCAAATGCAGGAATTTCAGTTTCCACATTCTCAAGTATTTGGAGTTATAATAAAGATATTTTGGTAACTATTATAAATATCCATTAGGCATTTCAAAGGTAGTAAGCCCATAGAGATTGCTGTATTTTTCTTTATGGAAAGTAAATAAACAACTTTCATTGAGAAAACAGCTTTGGTTATATAACTGTGTTTAGAAATAGAATAATCAAGCTAGTATGGATTTTAAGCCTGGTTCTGGAGTTACTGCAAGGAGATCAAACCAGTCAGTCATAAAGGAAATCAGTCCTGAATATTCATTGAAAGGACTGATGCTGAAGCTTGAAACACCAATACTTTGGCCACCTGATGCAAAGAACTGATTCACTGGAAAAGACCCTGATGCTGGGAAAGATTGAAGGTGAGAGGAGAAGGGGAGGAAAGAGGGTGAGATGGTTGGATGGCATCACTGACTCAGTGAACATGAGTTTGAGCAAGCTCTGGGAATTGGTGATGGACAGGGAAGCCTGGTGTGCTACAGTCAATGGGGTCGCAAAGAATCTGACATGACTGAGCTTCTGAACTAAACCTGGAGTTACTAACCTAGACAATTTCTGGCTCTAACATTTATCAGATATGAGTTCTTGGGCAATTCTTTGATACATTCTAAATCTTATTTTCTTCATCTCCAAAATGAAGTTAATAGGAATACCCACAGTTCATTGATTTATTGACAACATTGAATAAGAAAATGTATGTAAAGCATTTAGCATAAGGCCTGGCACAAGAGACTGCTCAATAAATATGATGGCTCTAACATTTATCAGATATGAGTTCTTGGGCAATTCTTTGATACATTCTAAATCTTATTTTCTTCATCTCCAAAATGAAGTTAATAGGAATACCCACAGTTCATTGATTTATTGACAACATTGAATAAGAAAATGTATGTAAAGCATTTAGCATAAGGCCTGGCACAAGAGACTGCTCAATAAATATGTGTTTTTGTGATTAGAGGATATTTTCCAGTCACCAAATAACTAATGTCTTGGAGGACATTCAATCATTTACTGAGCAAGAAATGAACTGAGATCTGAAAATCCTGACTTCTGGTTCTAGTTATGATCAAAGGAATAGATATTAGACTTACTCTCCCACAATTAACAACTTTGAAACTGGGGAGGGATAAAAAACACATGAAGTAGCTCTACCAGGACTTGGTTAATAGACAGCTCAGGGCTGTGATCCTTGAGAGATGCAAAGCCCAAGGAACACCAAGTTCATTCTGATTCATGGAGTGCAGTTTCCAAATTGCAGCCCAGGGAAATGGAGCCGGAACAGACAGCAGCAGTCTTGCCAAACATATGACACAGAGATCAAAGTTTGGGACTACTGAAGTAGCTGGGATTTGCATCTCAGAGCACCAAAACTAAGGGTGCTTAGGAGAGGAGCACCCCAGAAATCTGCACTACCATTCTCTTGAATCTTTGAGTACTTGTGTGTACATATGGTCAAATTCAGAGAGGCCTAGTAAGGAGTGCCTACTCTGGGGCTGTGAGCTGAATAGAAATCCCAGAGAATACATAATGCTGGGAGATAATGAAATGAATGCCAACAAGCCAGGGCTAAGGCCCCAGAAGAATCATAGTTTTAGAAGAAGGACTCCTCCACCCTAGCATTAGGGATTCTCTGGCTCCACTCTAACAAAGCTTAAAACCAAACCTTAGGTAAAACATGCTGCTGCTGCTGCTGCTAAGTCACTTCAGTCATGTCCAACTCTGCATGACCCCATAGATGGCAGCCCATCAGGCTCCTCCATCCATGGGATTTTCCAGGTAAGAGTACTGGAGTGGAGTGCCCACCAGTAAATTAATTATTTGCCAGAATAAAATCCAACATTCTTTACAGGAAGGCAAATCTAGAATCTGAACAATGTAACATTCCATTGTCTAGCATGAAAATTTAAAAATTACTAGATACGTGAAGAATCAGAAAAATATAACCAAAATAGGAGGAGGAGAAGGCTGTAGAAACAGATCTAGAGATGACAGACATGTCAGAATTCTCAGACAACGATTTCAGGCAACTATTATAAAAGTGGCCAAAAATCCAAAGACAAATAGATGAGTCAACAGATGTGGGATTGCTGGGTCAAAAGGCAGTTCTATTTGCAATTTATGACCCAGCAATCCCACTGCTGGGCATACACACCAAGGAAACCAGAATTGAAAGAGACACATGTACCCCAATGTTCATCGCAGCACTGTTTATAATAGCCAGGACATGGAAACAACCTAGATGTCCATCAGCAGATGAATGGATAAGAAAGCTGTGGTACGTATACACAATGGAGTATTACTCAGCCCTTAAAAAGAATGCACTTGAATCAGTTCTAATGAAGTGGATGAAACTGGAGCCGATTATACAGAGTGAAGTAAGCCAGAAAGAAAAACACCAACACAGTATACTACCACATATATATGGAATTTAGAAAGATGGTAATGATAATCCTGTATGTGAGACAGCAAAAGAGACACAGATGTATAGAATGAAGTAAGCCAGAAAGAAAAACACCAATACAGTATACTGACACATATATATGGAATTTAGAAAGATAGTAATGATGACCCTGTATATGAGACAACGAAAGAGACACAGAGGTATAGAATGGACTTTTGGCCTCTGAGGGAGAGGGAGAGGGAGAGGGTGGGATGATTTGGGAGAATGGCATTGAAACATGTATACTATCATGTAAGAAATGAAGCGCCAGTCTATGTTCGATACAAGATACAGGATGCTTGGGGCTGGTGCACGGGGATGATCCAGAGAGATGATATGGGGTGGACGGTGGGAGGGGGTTTCAGGATTGGGAGCTTGTGTACACCTGTGGCTGATTCGTGTCAATGTATGGCAAAACCAATACAGTATTGTAAAGTAGAATAAAGTAAAAATAAAATTTTAAAAGAAATCATTATCATTAACTAAAAGATAAAAAAATAAAAATAAAGTATACAGGAGGATGTTTGTACATCATATGCAAACACTATGCCACTAACCACTTGAATGTTCATGGACGTTGGTATTTGTGGGTTTCCTGAAACCAGTCCCACATGGATACTGAGGGTCAACTGTGCAGTTCAAATACAAACTACCACAAAAGTGAGAAGAGGTGCTAATTCTCATTATTAGTAGGAAAATGTGAAGGTAGCCTGTTTTTGTTAGCAACTTTGGATTAACTTCCTTTGATTCTGTTACCAACAGATGACAGATAAAAATGTTAATCCATTTGGGTGAATTTGTACCTCTCAGTTATAAGGTGAAGGATATGCCTCCTTGTGCCATCTGTTTCATCATCAAAAAGCAATACAGGTTTTGGGGAGTACGAAGCACAAATTATTACATGTAAGATAAGCTATAGGGATATACTATACAATATGGGGAATATTGGAGAAGGAAATGGCAATCCACTCCAGCACTCTTGCCTGGAAAATCCCATGGACGGAGGAGCCTGATAGGCTACAGTCCATGGGGTCACAAAGAGTCAGACACGACTGAGTGACTTCCCTTTCACTTTTCTCTTTCGTGCACTGGAGAAGGAAATGGCAACCCACTCCAGTGTTCTTGCCTGGAGAATCCCAGGGACGGAGGAGCCTGGTGGGCTGCCATCTATGGGGTCGCACAGAGTCGAACACGACTGAAGTGACTTAGCAGCAGCATGGGGAATATAGCTAATATTTTATAATAACTATAAATATTTTGTAACTCTTAAAGCTGTATTAAAAAATAAAAAATTTTAAAAAGAGAAAAATATATATGGTCCTCAAGAAGACAGAAAGTGTAATTTCTGCAAGGTTGCTCTGTTCTCTGTATAATGTACTCACATCACAAGCCTTTTGGCTGCAGCACAAACAGAACTTACTATTTTTCTTACACTCCTGATTCTGTTTTCTAAGACAGCTTCTGGCTGTTTAGCTACACATGAACACACACAAGAAATGGGATAGCGTTCTGCCCTAGTTTAACCACATCCACCACATTAGAAAGAATAATTAGCTAGAAATATTAGCTGTCCAATGAATTTTCTAAATTTCGTATAGAATCAGCAGTTTACTTTCCTCTATGAGCTATTATATTTGATAGCCTGAATCCACAAAGTATTGGGATGCAACATTAAAAGACGTCTATTAAAGGAAGACGTCTGTTAAAAAAGACGTCTATTAAAAGGAGAGAAACTGCAAAGCAGAGGACCCCTCCAGTGAGTTCTCTCCACAGTGTGTACACAACAGACTTCCCATCCTCCAACAGCTATTATTTTTAGCACCCAGGATCACTGTAAACACTGTAACCCTCTGGGCAATGTTTTGCATTTGCATCAGCAGTAACTGAGGCAAGGCATTGCTGACTCTCTGCCAAATCCAACCTTTCACTGCTGCTGCTCCCCAGGAACCCTACTTCCGGGGTCTTCCGAGGGTTAGAAACAGGCCCTCCTGGTCCAAAATATTTCTTCCACTGACCTGCAAATATGCCTGGAGGCCTGAACTGAATGGAGACCTTATGGTATCTGAACAGAGTAACGAATGAGCTAGAATATTAGCTGGAGTTAATGGATCGCTCCTTTCTCCTTAAGGGCTTCCCTGGTGGCTCAGTGGTAAAGAACCCGCCTGTCAGTGCAGGAGATGCAGGTTCCATCCCTGGGTCGGGAAGATCCTCGGGTTAAGGGAATGGCAACCCACTCCAGTGTTCCTGCCTGGAGCATCCCATGGACAGAGAAGCCTTGGGGGCTACAGTCCATGGAGTTGCAAAGAGTCAGATACAACTGAGCGACTGAACAACAATTCCTTTCACCTTGGCAGAGGACATGAGACTCTTAATGGAAAGATTTTCAGGGCAGAAGAAGTCAGTGAGCTCTGGAGCTTGGGAGCAACTTGGGGTCAGGCCTGACAGCTATTGAACCATTCAGTTTACTAATCAAATGTTGCCCATCTATTGTGTGCCAATATTCTGTCAGGTGATGGGGTTACGTCGTTAAGTGTCATCAGGGGCCACGTCATAACTTTGGTGATGGAAGGAATGACACAGCTAACCAGCCACTCTGAAAAGTGTGAGGGTTGAGGAACGCGCCCCTGCATTTGTGCCTGAGGGCACCTGGCCAGGCCGGGCCAGATTGGCCCTGAACAATCACCTCTTCCATTAGCAGATGGTTTCTGGCTGTTGCATCCCCAGCCCAAGGCCCAGCAGTGCCTCTCTGTACTTTCTGCTCACTCGCTTACCCTCAGCCAGAAACAGCGATCCTAGAGTACCGGAAGTGCCCCTTTTCTTCTTAGCTCTGGGTTATTCACAAGAATGTTGAAACAAATCTATCAAAAACACTTTCTAGTGAGCTCACCACAGAATGGTGCTAATTCTTCCCAAAACCTTCAGGAAGCAAAGCGCTATGATATCACCTTAATTAAAAATAAATTCTAATGAGATGCTTGATGCAGATGCAGAAGTACCTCTTGGAGATATTCACTCCAGGCTTTGAAATTAATTCTAAGGCCCACGGGCATTTATCTTTGATTTAGAAAGGGGAAAATTGCTTTCCTTTTTCTTCTTTAAAATTTATGTAACTGTTACAGAGAGAAAATTAGAGTGCATGAAATATAAAAATTGAATTATAATCCAGTGCAGCACATTTCCTTTTCTAGAAAGTCAAATGTCATCTGCCTATGAGCTGATGAGCCTCCACTGGGATCCTTAGACTTTTTTTTCCTTTCTACCTACAGTCTTCAAATTAAATTTTCAACATTTAAGGAACTCTAGTTGTTTTCCTTTTATGTAGGCTATGCCAAAACATAATCAGGTTCTCTAAGAAATAAGTTGGTTACATGAATATATTGCTGAGATAGGATTAGGTGCTCACCAAGAAATGAATGGAAATTACTGGGGAAATACAATTCAGGCATTTGATGATGGTGATGAAAACCCAGTATTACTTAAAGTGGAGCATGAACCATTGAGTTTAGAAATTAGGAGGCCACTGGTGACTTTTCTAAGTGTAATAAAAGCATTTTTTTCTTTGATAGGATCATCTGAACCTTAAGTGTACTTTAATCAATCTTAATTTTTTTCTGATTGCAATTGGTATTTTTTTAAAATGTATACAAAAGGGCTTGGCTCACTATATTCTAGAGCTATGAGAGAAAAGACGCAGTGAAGTTTGGTTTCTGTCTTCACATTGTTCAAAGTTCATTTTCTAGCCTGGCCTACAAAATTAGATTAAAATAATTAACTTCTGCTAATAATAATAATCTGTTTAATCATTTTAATCTGTTTCCTACAATAGAGTTTTTATTCACCATCTGCTAAGGTGTGTCCAAGAGAAACAGATTTTATTCAGTATTATTCCAACAGGGGAGAGAAGCTTCAATGAAGCTGAGTTTAACTCCAAATACAGCAAAAACAGCTAGGGATTTGTAGTCAGGCGGGATGGAGGGGGACAGTGGGTAGAAAAATGACTAAGAGTCAAGAGTAGGGGGATTCTTGCTAAACTGGTCAAATGGGATTCTTGTTGAAGGCAGCCATCTTCAGTGGTGTGGAGTGAGGAATTCAATCAGATATCAAACGTGTGGAGACTCTAGCTAAGCAAACTTGGCAGTATTTTTGCTAAAACTGGGCTTGGTAGGCCAAAAACAGAGGCCAAGGAGGAAGCCTAGTTAGAAAGGAGCTCAGAGGAGACTGCCATAAAGTTTGGTCAAGGAGAGAGTCTGTAGGGTGGCAAAGAAGTATCCTTTCCCTGGCCCACTGCAGTCAATTGATGGTGGTTGCCTAGGGGCACTTCAGAATACTGGCGTTTTCCCTGGGTCTGGAGTCAATTAGCCCTGGTGCTTTCCAACTGTGGTGCTGGTGAAGATTTTTGAGAGCTCTTTGGACAGCACAGAGATCAAACCAGTCAACCTTAAAGAAAATCAACCCTGAATACTTATTGGAAGGACTGAAGCTGAAGCTCCAATACTTTGGCCACCTGAAACGAAGAGACAACTCATTGGAAAAGACCCTGATGCTGGGAAAGATTGAGGGCAGGAGACGGGTTCGACAGAGGATGAGATGGTTGGATGGCATCACCAACTCAATGACATGCACTTGGGCAGACTCCAGGAGATGGTGAGGGACAGGGAAGCCTGGTCTGCTGCAGTCCATGGGGTCCCAAGGAGGTGGACACGACTGAGTGACTGAACAGCGGCAAACCCTGATACACCGGGGAGGGTGCAGCGCACACAACCCGTGTGGGTGGACTTCTGCTTCAAAAGAACATCAAATCTTTTATTCTAAAAGGGGCCACTGCTCACAAAGACTGGTTCTCCTTGTCCAGCGTTTCTCAAACCTGAGTGAGAGTCAGAATCACCTGGAGGCCTGTTATTCAGGGAAGGCTGGGCCAGTCCCCAGAGTTTCTGCTCCAGGAGGTCTGAGGGTGGGGCCCAAGATTTGGCATCACTAGGAAGTTCCAGGTGATGGTGATGCTGTTGCTTTGGGGAACCACTGCGCAGGGACCTTTCTCTGCCTCAGCACCTCTCCTTGAATGAGTTGCTGGGAGTCAGCCCAAGGGCAAATCCCCACCCACTAACTGCCCAATGAGCAAGAGCAGGTGTGTGCAGACACAAGTATTGGAGAGGTGGTGACTAGCAAGAATCTCTCTGCTAACAAACCATGCACTCCCCTTACTGGACAGGAAACAACATGTGAGGCAGAAGCGAGCAGACGTCTCCATGGAGTACAGGGGGCTGTGTACCAGCTACCCTTCCAGTATTTTGGAGAAATGAGGTAGATTTGCTAATGTCAGGGGAAAATACGTGCCACATTGAAACAAACATGTGCCACATTCCTAGGATGGAGCCAGCCCGCCCTGCTGCCTGCGGACTGGGCTGCGTCCCTCTAGGATGTCAGTTCTCTTGAAGTGGAGGTGAGTTTAGAGCTGAGCTCTGTGGGGAAATTCCTGACCTTCTCCCTCACACACGGCCCACTGGGTCATTTATAGCTTGAATCGTCAGTTATTAGTCACAGAAATAAAACTGGGATAAAGTCAAGCTGTCTCAGTTAACCCCTCTGCCACATCTGTGGATATTTTAAGCTCATTCTGTTAAGCAGCCTTGAATTCTTTCCTAGAGCAATTCCTACCATATCTATTTGATAATAAGATTTGAACCCTGGACTATACTTCATAATCTAAAAGGCCACGGATTCATCCAAGGAGCCTTTATTATGAACCATGCTTCAAAGACAGCTTTCGCCTATTCTCTCCTTTCAAAATTCTTCCAAGGTATATATTAGAGTTTTATTTATCCCCATGTGTCTTAATTTCACTTTCTTTTTATCCTCTCTGCTGCATTTTGGTTGATATTATACTTCCCTATAAATTTACTATTTTTCACTGTCTATACATCTATTTTTCTTTGCGCTTTTGTGTCCTAATGGCCATCTGTTTAGTTTTAAGACTATCTTTTCGGTTCTGTCAAAGATTTGCTCTTTTGTTTTTCATGCTGTCAGTATCTTATCCCATTTCTGTCTTTAAACATCTTAGGCTTGTTTTAAATTCCCTTTGATTTGGTGCTATTGCCTTCCAGTCTTGGTAAAGCATATCTTCCAGCAGTCTCTATGTTTCTGATTCTCTTTGTTTTGCTTTCTTGTGTCACATTGCAACTTTCATTGTATTACTTTTTACTGTGGGAGTCTCTTCCTGGGGCTGTTTTCCATGGGAATCCCCTGTGTGCTGGTTATGGCTTCACCCTTACAGAGTGTTTTGTGTTTCTTGTGTTGGGAACACAGTGCGCTCACTTCGGCCAGATCTCTCGGGTTAGGCTCTTAACCTGGTGTCCTTCCCGTGTGAATGCAGACTTCACACCGATGTGCAGTGCAGGAGTACGGTTCAGACTTCTCATGAGTAGTTATTTTTATCCCGACCTCCTCAGGGAAGGCAAATTCCCTATAACCTTCCCACACACACGACAAGTTAAAGAGAGTGTTTCCTGTCTGGGGACGCACACCCTGGGGTCAGAATTCACTCCCCACCGGCCCTCATCCCCACGTGTCAGGTCCCACACATGGAATCAGTTCTCTGGCTTCAGTTTCCACTCACCTTTCTGACCTGGAGTTTTCTGTTCATTTCTAGCTTTTGAGCTGACGATGTATTAATTAAAAAAATTTTTTTGATCATATTCAGCATTTTTATGTTCTAAAGGTTAAAAAGATGTTTTCTTTTTTCATCCCTGCATCAGTTCTGTCAACTTTACTGACCCCCAAGACTTGAAGTACTGGATCATTATCCATGTCATCCCTAACAAGGTCTGCTTCACTTAATACAAGGTGCAAAAATCCTGACAGTAATGTTTCCCTCTTTTTGATTGTCTCTTCCACTCTCTCCCTTTTGCATTCTGCCCATATCACCCCAGCTGGAGAGCCTTTCCTGGTATGTGTCTTTTGATGGGGAGAATGATTTTCATTTCAATCTGTGTGATAAAGGATTCTCCATTGGGTCAAACACACTTTCTGCCCTATTTAATATCACATCTTTCCTGGCAGTAGCAGCTCAGAGTTTCTTAACTTTTCATCCTTTCACATCCAATATTGGGTAGATGAGACTTCCACATACTTTATCTCATTTGACCCTCTTAAAGTCCTGTGTAGTTACTATTAGCTTAATTTCATAGCTTGGAAAACTGGGCTTCAGGGGATAATTATCTTGTCCAAGGTTGCTAACTAACAAAGTTCCCCTTCCTCCACTGAGGAGGAACGCTACCTAGAAGGACAGCTTGCAAGGAGCTTTACTGGCCCTACTCCTCTCCTGCTATTGTTGTTGATAATCACTCAGTAGTGTCCTACTCTTTGTGGCTCCGTTGACTACAGCACACAGGGCTTCCCTGTCCTTCACCATCTCTGAGACCTTGCTCAAACTCATGCGCATTGAGTCGAGGATGCTATCCTACCATTTCACCCTCTGTCACCTCCTTCTCTTGCCATCAATCTTTCCCAGCATCAGGGTCTTTTCCAATGAGTCAGCTCTTCCCATCAGGTGGGCAAAGTATTGGAAGTTCAGGTTCAGCATTAGTACTTCCAATGAATCTTCAGGATTGATTTCTTTTAGGATTGACTGGCTGGATCTCCTTGCAGTCCAAGGGCCTCTCAAGAGACTTCTCCAACACCACAGTTCAAAAGCATCAGTTCTTCGGTGCTCAGCCTTCTTTGTTTACATCCATATACGACTACTGGAAACACCACAGCTTTGACTATACAGACTTTTGTAGGCAAAGTGATGTCTCTGCTTTTTAATATGTTTTGTCTGTCACAAGCTTTTCCTCATAAGTGTACAGGGCTCCTCTTAGCCAGAAAACTATTTGTAAACCTGCTCAGAGAAGCCTCTGTATGATTGTGCTCTTTGTTTTGCATATCTGAAGCAAAACCAGAATTCCCTGCAGATGATTATAATAAAAAAATGATTCGGAGAAATGCATTCATTTGCTCTCTGGAAAGCTGTGTGTCGCAGTTTTAAGCTTCTTGGATTTATTATCTGAAATTTCTAAGCTTTATCTTTTGGCACTGACTGCTACAAAATTATAGAAAATGGCTTTAAAGACTCAATATATTTACACAAAGATGTGTTAGTGTGATAATTCTGTATCAAGGAATATTACATATTTTAATCTTCAGAAATTCAATTGGTGTACTGATGTATCAAGGAATATTACACATTTTAATCCTCAGAAATCAATTGGTATACTGATGTAAAATTCATAAAATTGAAATTGCTTTGGCCCTGATCTTCATAATGAAAGTATTGTGATGCCTTTAAAAAAACAGCATTAATGTCCTATCTTGAGACCTCAGTTCTCCTTGTCATCTTTGTCCCTCTCACCCTGTAATAAGTGATCCCCTGAAATGACCCAGTGTTGTGTGCCTTCTATCTTGTTTGTCTTGTGGAATTAATAAGCAAGGAGCTACAGGCAGCCTTGGGGAGCAGCTCCCATTTCTTTTTGGTGTCTTCAGGGTGCTTTATGAGGGCACTCCTCTGTCCCCGTCTTTCTTACTTTTTACACAGAAAAGGGAACTGCAACCTTGTATTTTCACCCTCCTTGTATCTGTTTTGTGGCTTTAATAATATGAAAACTAGAATTTTCATAACATGCAGCAGCAGGGGTTTTTATTTTAAAGAGACAGAAGAAAAAGGAGGAAAAACACACAAACCAACAGTTAAACCCACAGCACCCAGAAACCTTCGGTTTTACTTCTCTTAAAAAGAGAAAGGCGCTCTGAAGGTTTTTACCTCTGGGTCTTAATGTACGAAGATGCTTCTGACACTTCAGAAGGGTTTGATGTTTCGTAGTTATGGATAGAGTTCTGCAAACTGTTTTGTTCTAATACTTTATTCAATGTCAGTCTTCCTATCTGCAAGTTCAGTTACAGCTACACTTTAACATCTTTTTAGAACTTGAGAGCACTCATTGTTACAGAGTGTTCCCCACCCCCAATTCATATTTGAAACCCAATCCCTGATGTAATAATGGTGTTTGGAGGTGGGACCTTTGAGAAGTGATTAGGTCATGAGTGTAGAGGGCACTAATCCAGTGCCCTTATGAAAGAAGCCACAGAGCACTCCCTTGCCCCTTCTGCCAGGTGGTGGCGGTATTCAGTTGCTAAGTAATGTACGGCTGCTGATGACCCCATGGTCTGCAGCACACCAGGCTTCCCTGTCCTTCACTATCACCTGGAGTTTGCTCAGACTCATGTCCATTGAGTTGGTGATGCCATCCAACCATCTCATTTTCTGCTAGGTGAGAACACAACAAGACAGTGTCTATGAACTAGAGCTGGGGGTCTGTCTATAAGCAGACCCTCACCAGATACCTAATCTGCTAGTGAAGCAAGAGGGAAGCCAGCAGAGCACAAACTGTAAAAGAATGATGCAGCCTGAGGACATGACATAAATCGATTAGAACCAAACAGGTCCAAGACGGCAGACGAGTTGCCTTCAGTACATGCTCACTGTATCACATCAGCTAAATGACACACCCACCAGCACCATGGCAGGTCCAAGGTCGACTAAACACCCCAAAAGTGGGTGGTAGCCCAATTCCTAGAAGTCCCCTTCCCCAAAATAGTTGGAATACTCCTCCCACTCATTAGCCTATGAAATTACTCAGCCCATGAAAACTAACTACACCATATTTTGAGGTTACTCTTGACTTGTGTAATGGCCCACACTGTCTGTGGAGTGCATTTCTCTCTAAACAAATCCACTTCTTTGTTGTTTAGTTGCTAAGTTGTGTCCAACTCTTTTGTGACCCCATGGACTATAACCTACCAGGTTCCTCTGTCTGTAGGGTTATTCAGGCAAGAATACTGGAGTTAGTTGCTATTTCCTCCTCCAGGGGATCTTCCCAACCCAGGGATCGAACCCAGGTCTCCTGAATTGCAGGTGGATTCTTTACTGCAGAGCCACCAGGGAAACCACTTCTTACCTGTCACTTTGTTTCTCACTGTATTCTTTCTGCAATGAGACATCAAGAACCTGAGCTTCATTAAGTCCTGAGACCAGGTGTGTGACCTCAGTTAGAAGACCATGAGTTCAAGTCCCAGGCTGGGGCACACAGTTTCAGCTTCACCTTGGTTTTGCATTTCCCAGCCTTCAGAACTGTGGGAAATAAATTTCTTTTGTTTACAAGCCACTCAGTCTATAGTCCTTTTGGTATGGCGGCACAAATGGATAAAGACACTCACCCTGCTGCTCTAGGGAATTCAAATCTTACACAAGCTAAAAATTTCACCTAAATACCACTGACTAGATAAAGAAAACAAACAGATGATGATCTTTAATTATTGCCTTCAGATGATGTTCAGCAACATCTGCCCACTCACTGTGCTATAAAACGTTCTTAGGGGAGGAGGACTGTCTTAGCACTATATGCTTACCCTGGTTAGTAAGGATTGATTTATATGTACGTCTGTGTGTATTGTGCTATGCTCCCCAACTCCTTCTGTAAGCTTCTATTTCATTTTGTCAGTTCCAGGATATGTGTTCTCAAGAAAGGAAATTTGGGATGCCTGAGTTTGCTCTGCATTTATTTTCTTGCTATTAATCTTTGGTGATTCTCCCTCTATGAACTTACTGAAAACATTGGGCAATACATTTAGGAGAAGAATGTCAAAATCTGTATTGTATTGCTGAGAGAATTAAAATAATCCTCCAGAGGAAACATCTGACACACACATAAATATCTTTTTTTTTCTTTTGTTTTCTTTTACTGTTTTATTTTCTGCTGTACCTTTTTTTTAAAAAAAATACTTTATTCTACATTACAATACTGTATTGGTTTTGCCATACATTGACATGAATCAGCCACAGGTGTACACAATCTCCCAATGCCGAAGCCCCCTCCCACCTCCCACTCCATATCATCTCTCTGAATCATCCCGTGCACCAGCCCCAAGCATCCTGTATCCTGTATTGAACATAGACTGGCACTTTGTTTCTTATATGATAGTATACATGTTTCAATGCCATTCTCCCAAATCACCCCACCCTCTCCCTCTCCCTCAGAGGCCAAAAGT
>SJYC01149106.1:0-17588 GCA_006408675.1 Madoqua kirkii | reverse complement strand
CATCGACATGAATCCGCCATGGGTGTACATGAGTTTCCAATCCTGAACCCTCCTCCCACCTCCCACCCCATATCATCTCTCTGGATCATCCCCATGCACCAGCCCCAAGCATCCTGTATCCTGTATCGAACATAGACTGGTGATTCGTTTCTTATAGGATAGTATACATGTTTCAATGCCATTCTCCCACATCATCCCACCCTCTCCCTCTCCCTCAGAGTCCAAAAGTCCATTTTATACATCTGTGTGTCTCTTTCGCTGTCTCGCATATAGGATTATCATTACCATCTTTCTAAATTCCATATATATGTGTTACTATACTGTATTGGTGTTTTTCTTTCTGGCTTACTTCACTCTGTATAATCGGCTCCAGTTTCATCCATCTCATTAGAACTGATTCAAATGTATTCTTTTTAATGGCTGAGTAATACTCCATTGTGTATATGTACCACAACTTTCTTATTCATTCATCACTCCCTCTGGCATTGTTTGATTTAATAATTTTTGATCAATGTTTATCTTAATAATAAATATATACACTAACATATAAAAATACACTACAGAAATGGAGAGAGCAGTAGATATGTTAACCAACTAATGAATGTTTTCAGTGATTACTTTATACAGTCTAAATGCCATGTTTCATCTAATCTACAGTGAAGATTTTCTTTTCACATTTAAAAATCTCTAAAATCAGGATGGGCCTTAAAATGACTCCAGTCAGAAAGCAGTTGTGACAGAGCTGTCATTGTCTGCCCACGTGAATCAAAACAAGCAGACAGAAGATTGGCATGGCCCCTGTGCAAGGATGACACACCAATTTGTGAAGTGTTCCATATTTACTGAACTACCATATGACCCTGCAATCACACTCCTGGGCATATACCTGGAGAAAAACATGGCACAAAAGGATACATGCACCCTCATGTTTACTACAGCACAGCTTACAATAACTAAGACATAGAAGCAATCTAAATGTCCATCAACATAGGAATGGATAAAGAGGATATGGTGCATATACACAATGGGATGTAATACAGCCACTGAAAGGAATGAATAATCTCATTTGTAACAACATGATGGACCTGGAGATTGTCATACTGAATAATTTAAGTAAGACAGAGAAATATCACATGCTATCACTTATAGGCAGAATCAAAAAATGATACAAACGAATGTATTTACAAAACAGAAACAAACTCACAGACTTAGAGAATGAACTTATGGTTGCCAGGGGAAAAGATGGGAGCATGAGATAGTTCAGGAGTTTGGGATTGACAAGTACACACAGCTGTATTTAAAATGGACGACCAACAAGGTCCTAGTGTATAGCAAGGGGAATTCTGTTCACTGTTATGTGGCAGCATGGATGGGAAGAGAGTTCGAGGGAGAATGGATACATGTACATGTATGGCAAATCCCTTTGCTGTCCACCTGAAGTTATCACAACACTGTTATTAGCTATACTCAATACAAAATAAAAAGTTAAAAAAAAAAACAACAAGCAGCAAGGATATTGGGACTTGAAAGTCCAAGAGACAAAAGAGGCACACATTCTTAAGATTTGCTATACTGCCAAAACTCTTAATGCCACACATTATAATCTACATATAAAACAAAAATATTGACAACTCTGAGTCAAAATATTATTCATAATTGTCAGACTTTGAACATTAAGTTTTACAAATACATTATTTTGCACACACACATATACACACATATATGTAAAGGGGATTTTAAAAATCTATGTATAAAATCTAAAAGATTATTTTAAAGAAGCATAAAATTAAATGTCTAAGAGATAAGAAAGCATTATACCATAGTACAATTGATAGCAAGCTTTTTCTTTCCTATTAGGAAAATAATGGTGTGTTTTTGGTATCAGTTCAGTTCAGTTCAGTCGCTCAGTTGTGTCCAACTCTTTGTTACCCCATGTATTGTAGCACATCAGGCTTCCCTGTCCATCACCAACTCCTGGAGCCTACTCAAACTCATGTACATTGAGTCAGTGATGCCATCCAACTATCTTATCCTTTGAAACCCCCCTCTCCTCCCACCTTCAATCTTTCGCAGCATCAAGGTCTTTTCAAATGAGTCAGCTCTTCACATCAGGTGGCCAAAGTATTAGAGTTTCAGCTTCAACATCAGTCCTTCCAATGAATATTAAGGATTGACTTCCTTTAGGATGGACTTGTTGGATCTCCTTGCAGTCCAAGAGACTCTCAAGAGTCTTCTCCAATACCCCATTTCAAAAGCATCAGTTCTTCAGCGCACAGCTTTCTTTATAGTCCACCTCTCACATCCATACGTGACTACTGGAAAAACCATAGCTTTGACTAGACACTTAAAATGTGTGATCCCACAGCTTTGGACCCACTGTGATTTCAGCTGCAGTTACTGTAGCAGTTCCTGGGCTCAACCTAAAGATCCCAGGCTCTATTTTCAGAATAACCCACAATAAGACAGCCAGTATCTTAGATTTGATTAATTATGAGAAATGAAATAAAAGGTCTCTTTTCTTTTTAAGACAAAGATAGATACAACAACTTATAGTACATTAAAGATCTCTGAGAATTATCTATTCAAATTACTCTAATAATATTCAACATAAAATATTTAAAACAGTGGCAATAACTTATTATTCTCACCTTTCTAAACACCAAAAGTATATTTAATATCTGACATGTACTACAAATAATATCTCCAATTAATGAAATATAGGCATGATACATAATTCAAAATACCTGAATTTTATATGGTAATAGAATACAGACTTTAATGCATATTTATATATGTTATAATCAAACCTAGGCTTCATCATGACAAGACCATATCTAAAATTGTGAGTTATTTGTAAGAAGTATAAATTCCTAAGCCTTGCACATTTTCTTATATACCTCTACCCTTTCATACTAGCTACACATGGAACTCAAGGACTTTTCTCAGGTCTGCTTAATAGAAAATTTTTAGTACCCAAATTTACTCACAGAACATGACCAAAAAAAAAAAAAAAACAACTGCTTTGCTAGTCTCATCATTTTTGTTTAAATAAATATTAATAACAACAAACTGTTATTGCACACATACCATATTCAATATATCAATTAATGAAATATAGGCATGATACATAATTCAAAATACCTGAATTTTATATGGTAATAGAATACAGACTTTAATGCATATTTATATATGTTATAATCAAACCTAGGCTTCATCATGACAAGACCATATCTAAAATTGTGAGTTATTTGTAAGAAGTATAAATTCCTAAGCCTTGCACATTTTCTTATATACCTCTACCCTTTCATACTAGCTACACATGGAACTCAAGGACTTTTCTCAGGTCTGCTTAATAGAAAATTTTTAGTACCCAAATTTACTCACAGAACATGACCAAAAAAAAAAAAAAAACAACTGCTTTGCTAGTCTCATCATTTTTGTTTAAATAAATATTAATAACAACAAACTGTTATTGCACACATACCATATTCAATATAGTATGTGCTACAGAAATGTCTTTAAAATAGGTAAGAGGCAGTCACTATAAGCACTCAAGTTGTCCACTGTACACAGAGAAACAGAATTGGCAGAATATAACTCTCAAAATACACTTTTTAAAAGTTATAAAAAATCTAAAATGAAGATCCAAACAAAGTAAAAACTATATCTCCTTCAGTAAATTAAGGAAGCCTTTCTGGAGACTGGAACACCTCAGTAAAGGGTCAAAAAATGGGTAGACACTAATCACTGGAAGAAGGGAGAAAATATGTGCTAGAAGGGCACACACTGAGCAGCAACAAAGATGATAACATATGCTGTTTCTTCAAACCAGAAGCTTCTCAGTGTTGCTAAGACATAACATGAGAGGGAACATGAAAAGGTGATAAGGACCTGTCACAGAGGCCATGCATGAGAGGGCAAGGAACTGACATGGCAGAGAAGAGCAACACTGCAGATTAAAAGGAAGAGTGCCGAAATAATGCAAGATACAATATTTCAAAGGAGACGATTATTTAAATAAGAGGAAGACTATAATGTCAAATGCTAAAGAAAAAGATGAGGCTAAGGATGTCTGACAAAAGGTTACCAGCTTGCAATGTCTATGTCCTCTGACAGCATAATGTGTCTGGAATTTTTACTTCAAGGGGCAAGAGAGAAACCACCAACAGGGAAAACAAGTTACTCTTGCAAGAAATTGTGAGAAGAACAAGGGAAAATGCTCAATCCTGATTTCTTCTTTTCTTAATATTCTGCTGATAGATTTTTATCTTTAAGTATCAGTGTCCTTGCAACAAAGCAATATAAAATTCTATCTCTCAGCCCTACCAAAGTTTCATTGACAATAAAAAATAATTGGTGCTTTGCTTTGACAGTTACTGTATCATTTCTCCAGCACCAAGAGCCCTAAAAATATGTAAGTGTAGTTTTCTGTAGTACTCAATGAAGAAATAGTCAACAAATGACAGGAGTTAAATTTGATCAACTTTTAAGTTCACAGCTATTGAATATTTGCATTTTCATTTTTTTAATGATTTAATAACATAAATAAATTATAAAGTTAACTAAAAGAAAAGAACATGTTGTTAAAAATCTTATTTATTAATTTAAATTGCTTTAAAGTATTCTACCACACAACTATACTACAAATTTTACATGGTATTTTAAATAGTTCCCATTTTTCACTATGTGTAACAAGCTTGCAATAAGGAGTCTTCACATGCACATATGCCAGAATTTCTCTTGGACAGAAACCAAGGACTGGGAATGCTGGGTCACTGCATAGGTCACATTCAGTGTGTATACTTTCAGATTCTACAGGTAAAGCTAAACTGATGCCCAGAGTACTACCATCTGCAGCATAGGACATCTTATTTCCCCATCCTTCCTTTATCTGAATTTTGAAATTCTAATGATTGCAAAGTATTTTGTTGAACATTTTTTATATTAATTATCTTTCAGATTTTCTCTTCTGCAAACTGTTTCTTCATCATCTACAGTAACCTGGGATTTCTGAAAAAAATTTTTAGTTATGTGTGTATATATATATTTATATTTATATATGTATATTTATATACATAAAGGGGCACTCTGTCCCCCTTCTGATGTCTATGTCAGAAGCTTTCTGTCCCTTCTCACACTTCAATAAATTCTGCTATAAAAAAGCTTTTGAGTGATCAAGCCTGGTCCCTGGTCCTGAAGTGAAATCTTCTTCTTCGGAAATCATGAAACTGACACCATTTACATAAGCTATCATCTTGGGGGCTTGTCGAGGATCTTCAGGACAAGCAAACAAGGAGTGGCAGCTGTGTGGTGCTGGAGTGACTTTGAGGAGATAGGAAAAGCCCCAGCAAGATGGTAGGAGGGGCAAAATTGTATTTAAAATCAAACCCCATACCTGCCAGAGATGCTCAGTGGGCTCAAACAAACCTTGTGCACACCAGGACCCAGAGACCCCACAGAGACTGAGACAGAACTGTGTTTGAGTGTCTTCTGTGGAGGTACGGGTCAGCAGGGGACTGCCGCAGGGGCAGGGGCTCTGGGTGCAGCAGATGGGTATGGCATAAACTCTCTTGGAGAAGGTCACCATTAACCCCATCACAGAGCTCCCAGGACTTACACAGGACTGGGGAAACAGACTCTTGGAGGGCACAAACAGAACCTTGTGCACAACAGGACCCAGGAGAAAGGAGCAGTGACCCCACAAAAGACTGACCCAGAATTGCCTCTGAGTGTCCAGGAGTCTCCAGCAGAGGCTGTCAACTCATGTTGGCAGTGGCCTGCTGTAGGGATGGGAGCACTGAGTGTAGCAGGACATGCATGGGACCTTTAGAGGAGGTCAGCATTATCTTCATTACCTCCACCACAGGTTCAGTTCAGTCCAGTTCAGTCACTCAGTCATGTCCGACTCTTTGCGACCCCATGAATCAGAACACGCCAGGCCTCCCTGTCCATCACATAGTTTGGTCCCAGGTAAATAAGAGAGAGGGAATATAGCTCCACCCAACCACAGAAAATTGTATTAAAGATTTGTTGAGCATGGCGCCACCCATCAGGACAAGACCCAGTTTTTCTCAGTCAGTCTCTCCCATCAGGAAGATTCCATAAGCCTCTTATCCTTCTCCCTCCGAGGAAGACAGACTTAAAACCACAGTCACAGAAAACTAACCAATCTGATCACATGGACCACAGCTTTGTCTAACTCAATGAAACTATGAGCCATGCTGTGCAGGGCCACCCTAGGAGAACAGGTCAGGGTGGAGAGTTCTGACAAAATGTGGCCCACTGGAGAAGGGAACGGCAAACTACTTCAGTATTCTTGCCTTTGAACATCATGAACAGCATGAAAAGGCAGAAAGATAGGACACTGAAAAATGAACTCCCCCACGTTGGTAGGTGCTTAATACGTTACTGGTGATCAGTGGAGAAATAACTCCAGAAAGAATGAAGAGACAGAGTAAAAACAAAAACAATACCCAGTTGTAAATGTAACTGGTGATAGAAGTAAAGTCTGATGCTGTAAAGAGCAATATTGAATAGGAACCTAAAATGCTAGATCCATGAATCAAGGCAAATTGGAAATGGTCAAATAGGAGATGGCAAGAGTAAACATTGGCATTTTAGGAATCAGCTGACTAAAATGGACTGGAATGGGTCAGATGATCATTATATCTACTACTGTGGGCAAGAATCCCTTAGAAGAAGTGGAGTAGCCACGGTCAACAAAAAAGTCTGAAATCTACTACTTGGTTGCAGTCTCAAAAACTACAGAATGATCACTGTTCGTTTCTGAAGCAAACCATTCAATATCACAGTAATCCAAGCCTATGCCCCAACTAGTAAGGCTGAAGAAACTGAAGCTAAACAGTTCTATGAAGACTTACAATGCCTTCTAGAACACCAAAAAAACCCACCACCACCACCACCAAAAAAAGATATCCTTTTCATTATAGGAGACTGGAATACAACAGTAGGAAGTCAAAAAATACCTAGAGTAATAGGCAAATTTGGCCTTGAAGTACACAATGAAGCATGGCAAAGGCTAGTAGAGTTTTGCCAAGAGAACGCACTGGTCATAGCAAACACCCTATTCCAAAAACAAAAAAAGGAGACTCTACACATGGACACCAGATGGTCAATACCAAATCAGATTGATTATATTCTTTGCAGTCAAAAATGGAGATGCTCTATAGAGTCAGCAAAAGTAAGACTGGGAACTGACTGGGGCTCAGATCACGGACTCCTTATTGCCAAATTCATACTTAAATTGAAAACAGTAGGGAAAACCACTAGACCATTCAGGTATGACCTACATCAAATACCTTATATTATACAGTGGAAGAGAGAAATAGATTCAATGGATTAGATTTGATAGACACAGTGCCTAAAGAACTATGGACATAGGTTCCTGACATTATACAGGAGGCAGGGATCAAAAACATTCCCCAGAAAAAGAAAATGCAAAAAGGCAAAATGGTTGTCTGAGGAGGTCTTACAAATAGCTGTGAAAAGAAGAGAAATGAAAGGCAAGGAGGAAAGGAAAGATATACCCTACCCATTTGAACGCAGAGTTCCAATGAATAGTAAGGAGAGATAAGAAAGCCTTCCTCAGTGATCAATGCAAAGAAATAGAGGAAAACAATAGAATGGGAAAGACTAGAGATCTTTTCAGGAAAATTAGAGATATCAAGAGAACATTTCATGCAAAGATGGGCACAATAAAGGACAGAAATGGTATTAAGTATAAGCTATTAAGAAGAGGTGGCAAGAATACACAGAAGAACTATTCAAAAAGGTCTTCATGACCCCGATAATCACTATGGTATGATCATTCACCTAGAGCCTGATATCCTAGAGTGGGAAGTCAAGTGAACCTTAGGAAGCATCACTACGAACAGCTAACAGAGGTGACAGAATTCCAGTTGAGCTATTTTAAACCCTAAAAGGTGATGCTGTGAAAGTGGTGCACTCAATCTGCCAGCACAATTGGAAAACTCAGCAGTGGTCACAGGACTGGAAAAGGACAGTTTTCATTCCAATCCCAAAGAAAGGCAATGACAAAGAATGATCAAACTATCACACAACTGCACTCATCTCACACGCTAGTAGAGTAATGCTCAAAATTCTCCATGCCAGGCTTCAACAGTACATGAATCATGAACTTCCAGATGCATGGTTCAGATGCTGGTTTGATCCCTGGGTCAGGAAGATCCCCTGGAGTAGGAAATGACAATCCACTTCAGTGTTCTTGCCTGGACAACCCCATGGACAGAGCAGCCTGGTGGGATAATGTAAACGAGGGTTCCAAAGAACTGGACTTGATTAAGTGTACACACACACACACACACACACACACACAATAATTCAGTATTCCGAGTAGAATCGAGTACCAGAGATACAAATTTAAAGTATACAAAGTACTGAATTTACTGGCTGAGTAGAAAAGCCCTGAGGGAAGTTGGGGAGGGTGAAGAGGCTCCACAAAGAAGCCTGAGAGGGAGTAGCCAATATACTCAGTGAAAAGATCAGGAGAGCATCAAGCAGATGAAGAAAGCCTTTGGGGAAGGTAGACATGAAATCTAAGAAGTCATACAATCTGAAAATTGAAAATCATTCATTAGATTTGACAAACTATAAGTTATTGTTGATAGAGAAAAATTCAATGTCATTGCTTTTTGAGTCATGAGTTTTATTAGCACTGCATTCTTAGGGAGAAAAGAAATCAAAGAGTATTCAAATACTTGCTGATTCATAAGTAAAGGCAATCCATTTGACTATGAAGTTAGAAAAAAAGTCAGTGTACAGATTGTGAGTTAACTATTATAAATAATTTCCTAGAACAAACATACTTACAATGTGGATGAGTAAAATATTTTAGAGGACATAGTTTAACAAGTGTAATTTCTTGTAAGAAACCTTAATAGTTTCAAAGTTCACATGCACAGTGTTTAGAAACATTAAAATTATCCTTTTAGCATTACTTGAGAACTCTGCCTTACTTGGCAAATATACTTAGAAACTCCTCTCTATAAGACACAAAAAAATATAAATTTTGCAATGGTTTGCTAACTTTTTTCCCCTTATCTATGTAAACTTAATAATATACAGGCTAAGTAAGGGCTTTTTTTGTCTTTTCCAAGAATCTGGGTCAAGATCTTTCTAATTCTATTTAAGTTTCTTCATTAAAACATTAACTGAAGTCTGTTGTTTGTGGCTTCAATTATAATTTCTAGTCAAGGATAATTTAATATTGTGTAACTTACACAAATCTTCCACACTGGGGAATTTGCCAAAAGAAGTTTCAGTAAAACAGTGAAAGCAAAAGCATAACTAGAGAGAGATCAAAAGAAACAGGAGAATAGGAGGTAAAATCAATGACTATAGATATCTTTTGAAGAGTTTTGCTTTAATAGCAGCAAAGGGAATGCGGGGTCAAGAGCTTTTTACTGTAGTTGTTTTTTCTTTTTAAGATGGAAATATGACATTTTGATAGATATGATCTTGTAGCCTTGATCTTGTAGGGATACTGGACAAGGACTGAGTGGCAAAGTGGAACAAAATCCTTAAGCAGGTAAGACAGGAGGCATGCTACTTGGAAAAGGGTAGGTTTAACTCTAGCACATAAGCTTATCTTTGGTCAAACAAGATTTTGTAGAACAGGATATGGAGTTTGAATTCAATGGATCAAAAATCAGAACAAATTTTAATAACTAATCAGGAAGTAGGATCTCAGTTTTAGAAAATTAAATTATAATGTAGCTTTTGATAATCACAAGTTCCAGAAGGTAACAACCATTGCAGTGACTGAAAGACAAGACAGAACAAAAAGACATTGAAATGACAAAATTTTAAAAAGAAATAAGAGATCAGGTGCTGGATGTGCCGGCCACATGGATGTTGATATTGTCAAGAATGATGCTGTCTAGGCACGGAGAACACGCATATAAGGCAAAAGCATATTAGTGAGTGAAACAACAATGAGTATTGGTAGATGACATAAATAAGAAGGCTGAGAGGCTGAGTTAACATGTAAACCTCAAACTGCTGTCAGCTTTCAAGATGGAGGAGACGGAATGTTTGAGGACTCCTTGTGGCTCTGAGGTCAACAGCTGATCTTTGAAAAACAAAGTACAGTGCACAGTGATGTAAACCAGATATCGCTTTCGTTGGAAGGTCGAAGCAACTCTACACTGTAGTCAAAGATCTGTAACAGCAGGAGTATATGCTCAGAAATGGAACAGTCCGTAGTAACTTTAAATGCCTGGTTTTAAAACTTAACATGTGTGGCAAAATAAAATCTTGTGATAAACTCGACAGACACTGTTGGGCAAAGCCATGGAATTCTTTGGGGTCAGTAAAAATCTCAAGAGAGAGATACTTCCTTCATATTAGTAGAATAATGGAAAATTTTAGTTATAATTGATATTTCTACTCCATTTTTTATCAAAACTCTATGTATAAGTATGCACATATATATTTTATTACACAAAATATTCACAGAGATCAGTAATTCTTGGTGATCTCATATTTTTGTCATAACAGAAGCATATGAAAGCTGTGCCAAGCAAAACGGTCAAATATTCACTTAATGAAGTAAATATTTATTCTCTGTCACACCACTCACTGACTAGTCATTCACTGTTACTTTCATCTTGACCAGTTTATCTTGAAGAAATAAGATATACCCTTATTGATGCTTTTGATTTTTTCCCTCAAAGTTTGTAAGTGAAAGTCTCTCAGTCGTGTCCGACTATTTGTGACCCCATGGACTATACAGCCCATGGAATTTTCCAGGCCAGAATACTGGAGAGGGTAGCCTTGCCCTTCTCCAGAGGATCTTCCCAACCTAGGGATCGAACTCAGATCTCCCTCATTGCAGGCGGATTCTTTACCAGCTGAGCCACAAGGGGATCTCTTATTTCAATTTAAACCATTTACTGCTAACAGTATTTGTCACTTGTATTTTATTATGCATGTTCTCTTGATTCACCATGGGGAAAATATATTATGCATCTGCTATGATCTGCTATTCTCATTTCCAGAGAATAATAATTTTGCCTTATTTGGACATACAATCCCCCATGCTTGCTTTAGAATGTTTTACTATTTTATAACAAGTAATACAGTAGTTCCAAATTGAGCATAATCTCATATTCACCAAGAATAATATAACTAAATTTAAAATATGACTTCCTTCCCTTTTGGAAGGAAGGCTTCCCTGATAGCTTAGTTGGTAAAGAAGCCGCTTGAAATGCAGGAGACCTGGGTTTAATCCCTAGGTTAGGAAGATACTCTACAGAAGGGAAAGGCTACCACTCCAGTATTCTGGCCTGGAAAATTCCATGGGCTGTGTAGTCCATGAGGTTGCAAACAGTTGGACACAACTGAGAGACTTTCACTTTCCCCATTGGAAGAATAATGCTATTAAACTTACTGGTTTTTCTAATGTGGGATCTTAAAATTGATTCAACAATCAATAATGGACAAATGTGAAGTAGATGTAACTTTGTAGCTTCCTAGGAGAACTTTGCAGTTCAGTTCAGTTCAGTCACTCAGTCGTGTCCGACTCTTTGCGACCCCATGAATCGAAGCATGCTAGGCCTCCCTGTTCATCATCATCTCCTGGAGTTCACTCAGACTCACATCCATCGAGTCAGTGATGCCATCCAGCCATCTCATCCTTGGTTGTCCCCTTCTCCTCCTGCCCCTAATCCCTCCCAGCATCAGAGTCTTTTCCAATGAGTCAACTCTTCGCATGAAGTGGCCATTTGCAAATCAGAACTTTTCCCAGCATAATTTCATTGGTGACAAGATGTCAATGAAATCAACCAAGTGGACAGAGTTATGACTACTCTTAAAGTACTTCTTTAGGGGGCAGATTTTGCCCCTGAAACATATATAGATGGGTTTTCATATTTTCTTTCACTTGTATAGTTCTTAAACGTATTATTCCTTGAATTCATCTGTCTGATTTTTCTACATGTCAAGGACACTTTATAATTTTTCAACAAATCCTGTCACTAACTTGTAAAAAATATAATAAATCTCTTCCCCTACTCTGTTTTTATGATAGATCCTCAGACCTGAGTATCTACAGATTAAGAACCCTAGAGAGGATATAACAGGGTACAGGGACTCAGGAAAGCTAATATTTAGTCATTCATTTTTCTGAGTTTGCTTTCTGACATATTGCTTTAACATTTTAGAAGGGCAGAGCCAAGGCTCTGGCTCATGACTCAGAACCCAGATGGGGCTTCTGCTCCTCTCTTGTCAGACACAATTTGTCTCTTAGTTTCCCGTTGTTCTAGTCTTTAGCATCGCGTTTGATATTATCCAGTCTTCTTCCTTCGTTCACCCATTTGTATGTAATCTATTGCTCTGACAGTTTAGATCCTTAAATTCTCCCAGTTCCTCTACGGTTTGCGTTCCTTGGCAGTAACTCAATTGGAACAACACTGGCTTCACTCTTGGCCCATGTGTTTGGCAAACTTTAGTTTCCTACTCTCTATAGATGGGTTTCAGAAACATAACCCTGGCTTGAGTTGCAGACTTTGTGTTTGCAATTATCTGAGGAATTTGCCCTCAATAAAGTATGCTACTGGCAAACCATGCAGCAGTCCAGTGACCCTCCGGAGTTGCATGGTTTCCTCTCCAGTTAACACTGTTTTTATTTCTGGGCCAAACACATCAGGAGTGATCTGATGCCTACCACCTAGCAAAGAACAACTTTATACCTTTGTTTGGGTAAACAATTCAGAATTTGTATGCTGACTGATGGGACAAAATAGAGCCTCTTTTCCAAAACTTTAGTATATGAGTACCATACCAGTTTATACCAATTTCTACATCTATTTTTTCTTCACATTCACACTTTCAGCTCTGCAGTTCATGCCATTTCAATGAAACTTTTTTCCACAAGGCTCTAGCAATGGCTTCCCAGAAAATATAGTAGATGATTTGTAATTCTTGAATTACTTGACTTCTTGGGAGTATTTTTAAACATTAGTCATTCTCTCTGTTATTGTCTGAATGTTTGTGACAGCCCCCTCCATGATTAATGTTTAAATGTTAACACCCAATATGATATTTAGAAGGTATGGTCTTTCAGGGGGTGATCAGACATAAGAATTGGACCTCACAGTGCTCTTGAAAAGAGACCTCACAATGCTCCCTAGTTCCTTACTTAAATAAGTGTGCTTGTTTTAAATTATTATCTTCCAACCAGATTGTCAGCTCAGTGAGGGATGGTACTACATCTCATTTTTTCACTCCCATGTTTCTAGTTTCTAGCTCATTTACTGACATTTTGAATAGTTAATACTATAAATGTTATAAATAGAGGAATTTTATACCTTCCCAAACGATTAAGATTTATTTGAAAGCATTCAGAAGCCTTCACTTGTTACTGAGGAAGCCAAAGTCCTTAATTTACATTATTTTACAAGACTACAAAACCTAGCTCTTCTGTTGTTTAGTTTTTGCTTTTTTTGAATAATTTTCCTGGAATATTTTTCCTCTGGTTATTCCCATAACAGTTTCCTTACCTTTCTTAAATACACTTGGCATTGGCTTATGCTGGTCTTATCTATTACTATTTCCTCTGACTGGAATGTTGTTCCTAGTTCAATTCAGTTCAGTCGCAGTCATGTCCAACTATTTGCATCCCCATGGACTGCAGCACACCAGGCTTCCCTGTCCATCACCAACTCCTGGAGCCTACTCAAACTCATGTCCATTAAATTCGTGATGCCATTTAACCATCTCATCCTCTGTCATTCCCTTCTCCTCTCGCCTTCAATGTTTCCTAGCATCAGGGTCTTTTCAAAGATAAGATGTTCCCAGAGATATCTACATTTCAACAACCTAAGATCTCTAGTTAAGCCTAAGCTTCTCAATGACATATGTCCCAGCCCACTATTTAAACTTTCAACTTGTCCTCACCCAAAGTCCACATATATATAATGCAACGTCCCTGACTTATTTTCCACCCTAACAATTACAAACCTCTAATTATTGTATTTTGCTTGTTTATTGTTTATTTTACATATCTTCCTACCTCCTTTAAAATGTAAGCTCCATGAGAACAGTGGATTTTGTCCCTTTTTGTTTACTGCTATATCTCCAGCATCTAGAATATGTCTGCCCTTATAGAATAAGTGAATAAGAATAAGTAAATATAAAGTATATAGATGTATTCTTTAACACTTGTAATCATATTCACTTTTAAGCACAAATTATGCTTCCTATTTGACTATAGTTTCTGCTATTTATTCTTTTATTTCCATTAGACAATTTTATGTCTATTTCCTACTATCCATATGTCATGATGAGCTGAAAGAAATAAATTTATTCATGTGGTTTACTTAACATCATGTTAGAATACATTCTCAGTGAGTATCACTATATGACTATGATTCATGGTATTGCTGACTTTATTTCTGAAAATCCTGCTTACTTATACTTGATTTCCTCTAATTAACAGACATTTTATTAAAATGGCCTTACACAGAAGCAAAATAAACAATTTATTTGGATACTGTATCATGATTTTCCACTATTCTGAGTGTCATCAAATTAACTGACCATTCATGAATTTGGCTGTATTTAATGTGATTTGACAAGATTGATACGTCTGTTAGTGTTATTAGCAGAATAGAGACTGGCCAGCTTTTTTTTCTTCCTCAAAATGAACATATGCCATTCGTCTTTTGCCCATAAACTGCTATACATCCAAAGACCATCACAGTGGGGTAAAAGGAATCCAGTATATTTCATTAGTATATATCTTGCTCTTTATTCTGTTGCATAAAAGGCAAGTACATGAAGTAATATAGTTTCTAGCTTTTGTTGAAACACAATGTAGTTGAGTAATATATTGTCTGAATTCATGTTTAGAGCAAATGACACAAAGAATTGGCAGCACAGGACATCCATATCTCCATTAGCATAGCTTGTCCTTTAAGAATAGTCAGTAATAACATAGTGTTTTAAAGACTATGAATGCCCCAAATCACCAGATTCGGTTTAATGTGTTGTTTAATGTGCATTTTCAGTATGTGGCTCTGGATTCTTTTGACTGCTGCAGTCAGTGGCACTCAACTGTCACATGTGCTTAGCCAATGCTGCCATCAACATTCCACTGGAATGCTGCAACCTCAAGATGGACCTTTACGGTGAAGTACGGCAGGTGGGTTTCACTTGACTGCTACCATACTTTTATCAGTAGATGAATGATTAATGACTGGATTCTCAGATGGCTTTAAAAATGTGTTTTCAATAACTCTGTCTCTTACCTTTGGTCCTAGTACCTCACAAGCATATAGCTATTTAATTAACATGCATCAAAAGAGTCCTGAAACTCTATGGGTCCAAGTCTGATATAGCCTCAGTTCAGTTCAGTTCATTTTAGTCGCTCAGTCGTATCCGACTCTTTGCGACCCCATGAATCACAGCACACCAGGCCTCCCTATCTATCACCAACTCCTGGAGTTCACTCAGACTCATGTCCATCCTACTACTTGCTTAACACTAAAACATAATATATGTAATTCCCATACTAGCCAAAATCATGTAGTCACACACATGCCCACAAATGTTAACATTTTTAATGCAAGAAGTAACTTTATAAGAACTTTATCTACTTGGCACACTCTACACAGAAATTTATATTTCTGGTCTATTTAATTTCTTGTATTAGAAAAAATTATGAAATTCAATTTGCAGCACTGATACTCTTTCTCTAAGTGTGATCTATCAGCCAACTGCAAAAATTACCCAGGGTACATCATAAAATTTAAGATTTCTGGAACACAATATTTACTGAATACCTAGGTTTAGAGTCTAAGAACATTAACATTTTGACCTGAGCCAGATTATTTTAAAGTGTACAGCAGTTTGAAAACACGAGTTAGAAATGCTTGCTGGAGATTCTACATCAGTTTTGTTCCACCAGCTATATACATTTAAAATTGTATCTATTATCTCTGCAATCATTTCAAGGTACAACAAAAGGTCCTCAAAACAAATTGCTCTTTATTTCAGTAAGAAATTATCCAAGCATTTTAAAAATCCAAGAGAACATTTTACCAACAAATAAAGGTTATCTCATGGCCAATCAGTCAGTTCAGTTCATTTGCTCAGCCGTGTCTGACTCTTTGTGAGCCCATGAATCACAGCACGCCAGGCCTCTCTGTCTATCACACACTCTAAGAGTTCACTCAAACTCATGTCCATTGAGTCGGTGATGCCATCCAGCCATCTCATCCTCTGTTGTCCCCTTCTCCTCCTGCCTACAATGTGGGAAATATTACTTTTGATATTCTTTCATAGGCTTCCTTATGTGTTTTCAATGGCTGTAACTGGTCATTCATATCAATCACTGCTATAAAAATCACTGTTTCTCTTGCTTATTTTCATGTGTGCACATCATTTGAAAATGCAAGCATGCTCATGAATATATTATTTATATCTTTTGTATACCTATACATGTACAGACATCAGAAAACACACACATACATAGAAATATATATCTGCATATACATATGTATGCATGAGTATGAACATATACACACACATACATACATGTCATACAAATGCATGCATACACATAAATGAAAATATGTGCAAAGCAAATACATGTGCACATGTCCCCATATACATATACATTTTTGACTCCCATGCTTTGTACCAGACATCCTTGAGAATATCATGGAAACAATTATTTACTTACATTCAGTTTTCTTTCTATAGTGGTTTATGTTTCTTCTCTCAAATATAGAAGACTTTATAGTGATAGAAATGTTTGTTTATACCTTCTTCCCTCTGTTAAGCTAAGATTCTAATGACTTTATAGGCTGCATTCTACTATAAACATGATGATATATAATACTCTACTGTTAATTCCTTAGTCGTGTCCAACTCTTTGCGACCCTGTGAACTGTAGCCTGCTGGGCTCCTCTGTTCATGGAGTTCTCCAGTCAAGAACACTGGAGTGGGTTGCCATTTCCTCCTCCAGGGGTTCTTCCCAACCCAGGGATAGAACTCAGGTCGCCTGCATTGCAGGCATATTGTTTACCACCTAAGACACCAGGGAAGGCCTAAAATAATACTCTAGCAAATGTCTGAATACTGGAAACAAGAAAATAAGGGGAAGAAGAGAATGAGAAAGTGAGTGAATAGAAATAGAAAGTGAAATCAGGATAATGAACATCAAAATGTATAGGCTTAATACCAAAAGCAACAAATTCACAGTGGAGGAAAGATCACAAAGAATTCCACAAAGTAGAAACTTGGAGAGTATGGGATTTAACAACTGCCCATAATGCTGATTTTTCTTGGAATTAGTTTTCTTTACTTTGGATTGTGATATTTTTAATCTGGCATTTTAAAAATAACTTCAAAAAGAATCTTTTCAAACCTCCTCATTTAAGAAAGACTCATTAATTAATTAAAGTAAGAACACTCTTTATGAGTATATTGTAATATTTGACTTTACTTTCATCCCTCTGACTTCTCTCAACTTAGGGTAGAAATAAACAGAGAAATGTCTTCCTACTCCATCTACTCTTACTGTACTTTGATGATTTCTTGAA